>CM055269.1:27108955-27392934 GCA_029237695.1 Conchocele bisecta | reverse complement strand
CGGCTGGACAGTGAAGCACCTCTGACGTGTCTTCCTGACAAAGAACGCACTTGCTCCAGTCAGTTTCTAGACCCTGTGTTGATGTCCCGGACTGTAGGGGATCCACCACCTTGTAAACTTTGGCCATTGTCACACCTGAAAGCAGAAGAATATGGTCAGAATATGTGAAAGTGATTAAATTAGCTGGAGTCTATATTAAATAATTCATAGGTCTGTTTCGTGACTAGACATACACATGGACATGGATTAAACAAACAATGAAGCAAGAACTGGCATATGGATGACAAGAGTGACACTCATAGCTCTGTTCAATGACTAGACATATATTTTGGATGCTATAACACACGATATAGCAAGAACCGGCATATGGCTGACAGAGTGGAATCCATAGCTCTGTTCAGTGACTAGACATATAGATGTACATGGATTAACAAACAATATAGCGCCATGCCTTCTATGGAGACATACTATAGTACCACAGTAGTACTGGCAAATAGTCACAATCTGCTACTGGTCTACATCATCGTCTTCTCCAAGCCACCTTTCGTCCTGTTCAATGTTTACCTGCTTGCTTATATGTGATCAAGCGAGTTGGTACTGCCAATTTATTCATATGGAGGGGATGGCACACCAAATGGTATAAAACGTCCATAAAATGGCGAAGTCAACATACCAAAAAAAATTGGCGAGGGGAGGTCCTACATAATTGTAAAATTGTTTTTTCTCTGCAACAATTGTACTTCGACAAAATCTGGTCAGGTCGCTGTTCTGAGAGTGTCTCGAAAACCCATGACATACCAATATTGTTGACACACTGCATTACAATGGCTTGGTTATGTTCTATATTGAAAGGGTGGCGTTTCAACCTCCATGTTTCAACTAAAAATAATGATGATTTACCTCTGACATCCTGTGGCACCTCCGGTTCAACTGTTTTCAAAACAAATTTGCGCTTCCAAACTTCTTTTTGTTGTTGTTGTTGTCGTCGTCGTATGTTCGATAATCCGCCGCTAACTTTTCGGCTCAACCGCATCAAGACTCGTCAGTGTTAAATTCTTCAGGAAAATTCCATTTTAAGATATATGCAAAGGGCGAGAAAATCAAAAACGTCATGTATTGTGATTTTCCAGACTAATTATGAACATATACTTTGATCTAACGCGAACACTGGCACTGAATGAAAACAATATCATCAGAAATAGAATCCCCACCCTTGAAAACCCCTGAAAAGATGCATTACACGACTATCTATGCCATCGAGATCAAAAGTTGAAAATCAGGTCAAAATCCAAAATGGCGACGGCGGCCATCTTGAATTCTCCGCTCATGGAATGAATCTGGGATGGCCCTATAGCCAAATATCTTCCCAAGCACCTTTTTTAATTGTCTGCCAAATTTCATGCTTGTTTCACCAAACCCACAATTCTTCCAAATATTTCACCTATCTGCAGTACTAGTAAGTCGTCATTCCGGAAAGGATGAACGCCGATCGGTAAATTATCCTTCGCATGCTCCCAACCAACCACCGACCACGCTTGTGCTGAATAACACTATCAATCACTGTGTCATATGCTAATTAGGTCACTATGACATATTTTTAAATAACATTTGTAGTGGTATAAAGCGCGGGGGCATATTGACTGCCTGTCTTTGTTTTTTTTATTATTATTATTATTTCTATTATTGAGCCTGAGGGCAAAGATCAATATATAACTTGCACTGATATCGAAACAGATTTTGACAAAACATTTGGGGATGATGATTATCCATGTGATCATTTTAAAAATGTATGAAAGCATTGCAACAAAAGATAAAACTAGGTCAGTCACTCAGACTTCCTCTGTTTGAGATGGGTACCCTACAGTGTTGAGTTATTCCAAGATTCAAGACGACTGGACATACAGTTTTTCAGAAAATGAGCTAAATGCAAAAACTTAACGTGGAAACGCTGTACCTATGTCCCACTTCTGCTAATACAGATGTGACAAAAATTGACAGTAATCTATTACACTTGGCAGATTGATTATTGATCATTGGTGTTTAAGCGGCCTATCAACAGCTAAGTCATTTAAGGCCGGGCCAACGGGTTGGAATAGCCCGTATTCAACGTGTCCATAATGAGGGAAATTCCCAAAATCAGAGCTCAATATTTACAGAAACTATATATTCAGCCCTGAAATTAGAATATCCTGACCTGGTGCCAAGTCCATGCCACATCAGAGTCACTTGGCTCCAACCCCAAAAGTAATAGGACTAGCTCTAATCTTATTACTTTCTTAGGGGAATAACAGTTTTTAGCTCTCAAGTATCGAAAGCCAAAATGTACAGGAGGGCCAAACCATGTAAGTCGGCATTCCGGTAAGGATTAACCCCGATCGTTGAACTACCCGTCACATACTCCCGACCAACCACCCAACAAATTGTAGTGTGCTATGGAGGTTTTATTAAAGGTATTATATATATGTACTAGTATTTTTGTTCAATATGAAAATATTCTAATCAAGTGATATTTTTATAGTTTTCAATGAAACTATAGTAAACTACGTTTGTACATCCGTTCTACCCTGTGATCAGAGTGCTTTAATAAAACAAGCAGGACAAGTCTTAGTTACATTGTTTAATATAACTGAACACAGAAACTTGAACAATACCTCCCTGGAGAATATGTTTTCAAAACAAGAGGGCCCTGATAGGCCTATATTGCTCCCATGAGTATATGGACACAAATATGATATACTGTCCTGAAGACATATTTCAAGAGTCAAATATAGTGAAAATAAGCCCTGCCCATAGCAGCCATGCTTTTGACGCAATTATCTGGCCTAAGAAATATTGGTAGACGGTCAGCCAAGGTGAAATTATAATGAAATCAGTCCAGTGGTTTCAGACAAGAAGATTTTTATAAAGACATATTGTCAAAATAAGTCCCATGTTTTCCGATGGAATGAACAATCATGGTAGAGGGTCATTCTCATCCAATTATGTTAAAATCGGCCTAGTGGTTTAAAGGCATATTATTACAATATAGTTGCATTTGATGCCAATTATTTTCATTGAGTTTTTCAATCCGAATTTACATTTTATATACAAAGTTCAATAACTTACAACTAGAAAATAACACATTAGATGGCCGCAGCCCGCATGTCGCGCCCGCCCAGCGTTGACGAAAAACTTTAACCGGCAACTTTAACCGGACACACGAACGGACGGACGGACGGACGGACGGACGGACGGACGCCAAAGTGAAGACTATGTTGAATAGAATGAAAATATGGATGATGATAAACACTCGTGAAGTTTCAAGGCAATGGATGATGTAGGTGCAGAGATATAGTACATCGAAAAACTTTACCAAATTTAAAAAACTAGATGGCCGCAGCCCGAATGTCACACCCGCCGAATGTTGACCAAAAAACTTAAACAAAAAAACTTTAACCGGACACTCTGACCTACGTACGTACTGAGTACTACTGACGGCCACCAAAGTGCAGACAATATCGCGTTGTCCGCAAGCGGGCAACTACAAAGATCGAATGAGGGGAATTAACATTGGCCGTTGTTTGGAGGTGACCTCCTAGGAGAGGTGACCGTTATGGGAGGGTGGACTATACAAGATATAATTGAACGACCTTAAGCTTACGGTTGAGTGGTGGTATACATCTTTTACATAATGAAGCAAGATGATGATAAGAAGACGTGTGCGGAAATAGGTAAAGGACAGGCTTGAACTCACGCCCCTAAGGTTTTTGAAGCTATATGATAGTTTGTAACTACAGTTGAGCATGCGCAGCAACAAATCTGGCTTCTATAAGTTATGTACATTGTTGTCTTCATTGATGCGGACCTCCGACAAGTCAACTGTTTTCATTTATATAAATTAAAAGAGAGACAGACGATTGTGTTAATTTTTCAGCGTACACAATAATGCACATTTTGTTAGTTGACGACAATCTAGCAAAATGTGCGTTAGCGCGTTTGTTGAGAAATGAATATAATCGTCTGTATATTTCTTTAAATGCATGTAAATGAAACTAGATGGCTTATTGGAGGTCCGCATCAATGAATACAGGATGTGTTTATGTGCATGCGTAACTGTAGTAGTTGCAAAATTTTACATAGCTTCGAAAACATTAGGGTCGTGAGTTCGAGCCCGTCCCCGACCTCTTTTTTTGTTATTTTCTAGTTGTTGTAAGTCATTGCACTATGTACATAAAATGTAAATTCGAATTGAAGAAAAATGCAATAAAAATAGTTTGGGTCAAATGTAACTATATTGTAATAATATGCCTTTAAGACAAGAATGTTAAATTTCTTACTATTGGTTACCGTGACAACTAAATGACCTAATGATCCAACCAATCAAATTCTGGTCAAGTTCGGCAACATTCCAGCAAGTAGGTTGTAGATCTTATTTAATGGTGTTTTCTTTTTCATTTGACCTACTGACCAAGTTTTTCAAACATTCAACATTCAACAGTTTTGCTTTCCCCCACCAAAAGATGTTTCCTGTGAAATTTCATCAACATTGGCCCATTGGTTTTAGAGGAGTGAGTGAGTATTGGTGTTTAACGGCATATCGACAGATAGGGTCATTTAAGGCCGGGCCAACTATCCCGCATTCAACCAGTCCATGATGAGGGAAATTCCCAAAATCAGAACTCAATATTTACAAAAACAATATATTCAGTCCTGAAATCAGAATATCCAGACCTGGTGCCAGGTCCATGCCACACCAGAGTCACTTAGCTCTTGCCCCAAAGTAATAGGATTACCTATAAGCTTATTACGTCTTAATGGAGCATAACAGTATTTAGCTCTCAAGTACAGGGGACATGTAAATGAGGGCCAACCATGTAAGTCGGCATTCCGGAAAGGATGAACCCCGATCGTTAAATTACCCATCACATGCTCCGACCTACCACCCACTGGTTTTAGAGGAGATGTTGTTTATCAAGTGTGAACAGACGGACAATGGACAGTGGGTGATCTCAAGAGCTCACCTTGCACTGCATACTCATGTGAACTAATAATAAACAACTTGCACTCTGCATGGGTTAACTCATTTCAGACAGGACATACATTCACTGGCATGGGAATTGCAAAAACATATTTTTTTTCTTTTTCAACTCTGACAATTCATTTGAACTGTCCCATCAAGATGGTCTAAATGGTAGCCACAGCATATACTTTCAATGAGAAACTAAAGCAAGTGAGCAGTGACTCACGTATGTCCACAGTCACTGCACCACCAACACAGCAATGCATACCTGGGCTCGTATTTACTCAGGTTTGAAATCTTATCTACTAGAACATTATACTAGAAATGTGGCCTATCGGCACATGAATGCCCCTGCTGGCCGCCAAAGAAAAGCGATGGCACATTTGATTAGAAAATATATAAGTGAATGACCTTGACCTTGGGGTTATGCCTGGGTTGGGCATTTAATGCTGAATAATGATGTGAATACATCATCTAAATATGAATAATAAATCCATGAAAGGAAACATATGCTAAAAGAAATTTACGAAATGTTATTATAACTGAATGACCTTGACTTTGGGGTTGAGGGGGCGTGGCATCTTGTGAATGAGGTAGGTTGATGATATGAAGACATCAGCCAAACATGAAAAGATTCCATAAAGGGAATCAGAAAAACGAAATGTTAAGTTTATCGAACAACTAAGATAATTATAAGTGCACGGACTTGACCTTGGGCTTGAGCGCGGGTGGGGCACCTTGTGCAGAATGTAGCAGGATGATGGTAGGAAGACATCAGCCAAATATGAAACGATTCCGTGAATGGAAACAGAAAAATGTTAAGTTTATCGAACAATGAAGCTATATGTGAATGACCTTGACCTTGAGCTTGAGCAGGGGCAGGGAACATTGTGCAGAATGAAGCAGAATGATGATAGGAATACATCAGCCAAATATGAAGAGATTCCATGGAGGAAAACAGAAATTATAATTAATTTACAAAATGTCAAGTGTTTGTGATGCACGTGACTGGTAACACTATATGCCCTATCACCATTCAGTGGGCATAAATTGATTAACTTCCAAACTATTTGTTTTCAAGTACTGACATTTTCATGGCCACTGGAGTTTGTCATTCCATATGACTGACACAAATTTTACAATATTTTGTTTTGTTTACTTATGACACAATGTTTAGATTTAGAGTAATTATTGAGTTTAAAGAATGTATTCTTGAGTTTCAATAACGTATATGAAACTTATTTTGGTATAATAAGAAATCCAAACGGTTAAATGTGAGATAGTTTGTCTGTGATATAGAATGACCAACAATAGTTTTTAAAGTAAGATATTTCAAGCACGAGTACGCTGGGAATAGGACAAGTCTAAAGGGAGGAATATATCTCCCAGGGTTATTTCTTTTATAAAAAATAGGTTCAGGAAAGGGTCTTTTAGACCACTATAGTAGCAAAAGTAACATCACATGGTAAGGGAATAAAAATATAAATTTATAAAATAAAATATAATCTTCTTCCTACAGAAGATTACAATATTAATGGCTAAATATAAAAGAAGTTCAATCATACATAATGTTAGTTCTTTGTGAGCCAGTCACAAATTTATGTGAACTGCATGAAACTAGATGTTCCGATAAAATCGACAGATGCTCCAGATGCTGCTTTTACTTTAAATAAAAACAAATTTGCAAACGACTTTTAAAACAAATTTTGACCTTAACCATGCATTGGCATGGAGGCTGCACATATCAAGCATGGAATACAGATATGGATGATGATATAGATGTATGCAAAGTATCAAGTAAATAAACCAAGGGGTTACAAGGATATGAAGCTAACACTTTTATGCTAAACCTGTAACACAAGTAAGTCATTGATCTTGATCTTGGGCGTGGGGCCAGCATGGATGGACCACGGAATGAAAGCAAACACAAAAACTTTTAAAGCAAATATCAAAGTCATTGGACATTGACATTGGGTTTGGCAAAAGACAACAATTGGTTATATTTATTGTCTGTTTTCTTTCTCGAAATGTTTTCATACTTCACTTGTGCATTTGCATAGAACTAAACCTTCATTCAAACGATTTTCCACCCCTGCTTACATTTGCTTTGTATACGCCGATTTGAAAAATGGGACATATTAGGAAAGTATGTCCTAGCTGAAGAGTCCTTCACCTCGACTCAGTCAAATGGTGACAGATTCGAACAGTCTCGCATGTACTTACTTTAAACAATATTTGATTCATTATGGTATTATGGTTTCAAGCTGACCTGTTCGCTTGACCTTTCACCTTTCACAATTAACATACGTAATTTGGACTGTTCTATGTTCTTAAAATGTAAACTTTCATCACACACAACTAGTCGGTATGCCAAGGACCTATAGCATGTCGTTCATAAATGGGCCCCGATTGCGAAAAAGGATCTTATGACATTGGCTCAACTTACAGCATCAGCACATCTATACATTTGAGATTATGGTCGGTAATCACTGTGCTGATGGTGATAAAGCACACTGGCAACTGAAGAGTGAGCAATTGCGCATGCTGATCTGGGACAATGTTGATCACTTGTCATAAGGTATGTTTTCTCATCTGGCAGCCCAAATATAGCATGTCATCATGCCATGTGTAGATGTCAAATAAAACCGGTTTACTATATAACGGTTATGTGAATGATTGCGAGTTACAAGTAACGACAAAACCATTGCACCCCTAACTGTAAAATGGACTTATGAATATTTGGGTCAAAGGTCAAGCCGACAGGTCAGCTTGAATCTACTATACATGTATAAGACAATACACACTAAATAATGGGAGTTGACCGAAAGCATTACTTATCGGGGTCATCTCCCTATTGCAGGCACTACACAGAGGCAAGGTACTGTCAATATTTTGAGCGAAGTGGCCTAGGGGTTAGAGCGTCGGGCTTCTGATCCAAGGGACGTAGGTTCGACTTGAGGCATTGCGTGTCTTTGAGCAAGACATTTTATCCACATTGCTTAAGTTTACCCAACTGTAAACGGGTAGCGATAATTCGTAGTTGCTCAGTGACTTCAGTTTTAAGTTTTTTATTTCCATACATAGTCATATACAAACAATAAATGAGTTACAAGCAGTTTAACAACATGCATTTATAGGTTACACTCCTTGTTTACAATCAACTATGAGTACATGTATTGTAAATAATTATAGATTATAACGTATTGTTCATACATGGTTAGGTTGAATTTATTTAAGAATGTTATTTAGATGAGAGAATAGAGTTGAAAATGAGATATGGTGAAATAGGTTTATTGAATAATAATTGAGCAACACATCACGATACAATACTATTACGGTATATGCTGCTATACCTAACTGTAATATTTGTATGTATAATCAGAAGGTTCGTGTATCTCTAAATGAGTGTTAGTCTAATTGGATAACATTCCATTTTCGTTCATGAACTATGAACTTATTTCTATTCATTGCAATTTATTTTTCAATATTTTGTGTTGCCTTTAGGTAAGACATAAACTCTGGAAATTTATGTTCCGTGTTTCGTAATGTACATGTATATATAAAGTATTTTCCTAGTATGATGCAAAAGTTGAAAAACTTGTTGTCTTGCTCATATTGCCCGAAGCAAACAGCGTGCCAATCAAAATTACATACAATATTATTATTGTTTAATAATGTATTCAGCTGTGACCAAAAATGTTGGCTTATAGTGCATTCCCAAAACAGGTGCTTATTTGTTTCTGGAGCCATGGCGCAAAAATCACACAAATTGGAGCTGACAATGTTACACTTAAGTAAATAATCGTTTGTAGCAACAATTCTCATCAAAAATTTGTACTGAAAATTCCTATAAGTTTAGAACTTATAGTGTTTGTAAAATGATTTGTGTAGACTATCTTCCAATTTATATTTTTATCCGCGAATTCGTCATCCCATTTTGTCTTGACTTTATGCACAACCGGTTTCAGTTGATTAAGAAACATGTTATATAGCTTCTTATTACATTTGGTCGTGGTTTTTATTTGTTCTATTAATAGTATCTTTGTATTAATCGTGTTTATTCTTTCATTTTTAATTCGTGTTCTCCAGTCTTGAGGAATGCACGAAATCAGTTTGAAGTATTTTAGGTAATCGTTATTACTAACATCAAATAGTTCTTTCATTTTTGTAAAATTGAAGAATGATGTAGTTCTATAATCGTATAGTTGTTTTATATATTTAATCCCCTTATTAGCTCATTCCTTGTAGTAAAACATTCTTCCATTACCTTTTATTTTCGAATTGTTCCATAAAATTTGCTTTGATATTGTTTCTGGATTATCGCAGAAGTTTAGCTTGCACCATGATTTAAGAACATCTGTCAAAAAATTATTTTTTATCAAATGTTTTACGTCTGTTTGATCTACATTTCCTTCAAATATATGTACACCACCAAAAGGCTTCAAATAATTTAAATATAGTACTTTCCATTTTCCGTGATTTGCAGTTCCTGCAAGTCGTTTGATCCATGTAGCCCTTAGTGCATCAATAAACGATTCTAATTCTATCATTTTTAGCCCGCCTTCTTCGAACGTTTTAACAATAATTTTTCTACTAATTTTATCAGGCTTTGAATCCCAGAGAAAATCAAACATAATGCGTATAATTTGCTTTAAAGTCTCCTGCTCCGGATTTTCTAGAACTGTTAAAGTGTCAAGGTCATTACCAAGGTCATGAATGATCCAGACAAATTGTCTCCCCCAATTATCATATGAACCAAGTATACTTCAATTGTTATGACGTTATGGCCAATATAGCTTGATCTGACGAACGAAAAGTGGTAACAATGCAGTTGAAGTGTAAGGGATAGGCCAGAGTAGATAAGTACACGTAGTCACTTAATCACTTATAATGTACACTATATTACATGGGGAACACACAGGAATACATGATACATTGATCTGCGAACATCACTGTACTGTGCATGATACTATTCAATTACTACAGGTTGTAAGCCAATCGACTGTTATACTTTAACGCAACTTAAAAGCTATAGAACGAATAAAACTCGGTATGTGGTAATCTCAATGGTCCCGTAGTGGACAATAGTATGAATGCACAAGTACTTTGATGATCGCTAATCAAAGTGAAATAACATACAAGTATAAACCAATGGCATAACGAACATTGGAGGACAAATGACAATCATCTGAGCTACCCCAGTGCTGGCGTATCTCAATAGATAGTGTAACCTCTGAGTATCAAGGTCCCAAGGTCTGCCTCACCCGCAATATGAGGTCTAGTCAACAATATGGCTATAACCAACTTCTAAGTGGATTAATCCATAAACAATATATGTAGTCTTACTACAATCCTTTAGCCATGATATGCCATGATAGGAGTATTACCATACACTATCAAAGTATACATATGTATTGCCTATGCAATATATTTCCAAAGTATGAATGTCAAAGTCAAAGCGGATGTGGTTACATCACATGATAGTCAATAACGATAATGTTCCGGAAGCTGGTTCCCGGAAGTAAAGTTCCACAGGTAGTATTATCTCCGGAAATGGTGGACCAGATGTAAATTTCCTATAGTATCACTCGACTGTAGCAACCCGGATTGTGGTAGACCGGATGTAAAGTATCCATGGTGAATCAATGGGTTGTAATACCGGAAAGTGGTAGACCGGATGTAAAGTTCCGATATAATACAAAATGGCGATTATCACGTTTGGCTAAGACGCCGGGAAAAGTTTCACTTAGGTGACATTCAACTCGGTGGTAGTATAATGATATGATATGTGTGTATGCGTTTCACTTCACTAAACTATGGCTGTGACTGTCTGCTGAACGCGAGGAAGCTATCACACACTGCTCTATACAGGCCTGCACCCGGAGCTGCTACACACACTGCGCCAGACAGACGTACGGACACTCGGACGATCCCCGATACTCTGCACTGAACTGGGGTCTGCCCTCAAACGAGTGGACCAAAACGTCCAATGTGGCTCGCTGGAGCGTTCTCAAGAGGCTACAAAAATGAAATGAATCTCCAATTACTGGACGAATACGCACAGACAGACAGACAGGATGCACAACAGACTAAAACGGGAATCGAACAACGGCAAAATCACAGCTGAAATAAAATGTTCTAGGGTACATACCAAAATCCTCCGTGTCACTGGTGAATACCGTACTAGTCTTCTGTAACCAGAACTATGTGTCCCGCCAACACATAGCGAGACATCGCTTATATACGCACCAGTGAAACCATGCACGGAATAAAGAATATTGCCTACCCCTCGTACGACATCTCACATAAATATACAAAACCATGGCTTTTTTTTTGCCATGTCACCCGTGGGTTATATTTGGCATAAATATATGTTCCCACGCCTTAAATTCAACCAAACCAGTGTACAGCCCTCGTGGAATAAATACCATCCAACATGGTATACCCCACACTACCATAAATCTGCACACTATAGACCCAGATCTCATAATCCGAAATCTACTCGACTGGTCTCGACAATGCGAAGGTCGCTTCTTGGCCCCGCCAAACCCCTCTCTATAACGGTCCTACGGCTATACACTCAAATGAGAGTGTAGCACATACTAAACTCAAATATCGTGGTCATTTACGGAAATATCACGACACAAAATATCACCATTATGGGATCTGATATATCCGTGTTGGCCAGTACCAGGCTATGATGAAACACTAACCCGTAGCATACATAAACAGGGCAGACCATGGTATGGTCTGCGTATATACTGGCTTCACCTACAGAAGGTCCCTTATATGGTGAAACACTGACACGCGGACAAACTCGGCTGGCACGGACAGTGGACATCCGTAATACTAAAATGGTATCTTTTCCCTAGCGAAACCAGCACACGCAGTCAACGAGTTCTCTACCACACACATGCATAGTCTGTGGCAAATATGGCGTGACATCAGTAAAACATTGCTCATAAAATAGACGTATATTTAAATCCGCAAATAGGACACGCATAAACGTATCTCCACCAATACAACATAAGCCCCCTTATTACACGCACATTGTACATGGCAAATGTACATGCTAAATCACAGGTGTGTACAAATCACAGGTGTGTGAAACCACAGGTATGTGGAATCACAGGGATGTGAAATCAATAATACGCACAACAATACAACACAGTACCACACATCACAAATATACAATTACATGTATACGGATTCCAGAATGTACAAGAATGCACGTGTCACGCGACATAAAGGGAATATTAATTTTGGAAGTGCAAAACTTTTAATGACAGTTATTTTACCTAGTATGGTGAGCTTTCTTTTTTTTCCATTTGCCTAAACATTGCTGAAATTCCTTTATTTTAGGATCTATGTTTAAACTATGCACTTTATTTTTATCATTACAAAAATATATCCTTAAAGTTTTGGCCACATCTGCAGTCCATGAAAATGGTTTATCATCACAGTACGTAGTTGTAGAGTTCTTCGTCGAACCTGTTTCTAAACAATATTGACTTAGAATAGTTTAAACGTAAACCTGAAATGTTTCCAAAATTATCTATTGTACTAATTAATATTTCGAGAGATTGTCTGGACCCATCCATGCAAAATGTGTAGCATCATCCGCGAACATAGTATTTTATTTTTTTTTTTTCTTCACTATTTATAGTTATTCCTTTTATTAATTGATTTTTTCTCACACTGTGCGAGAGTATTCTATTGCGATTATGAATAAATAAGGAGATAATGGACCATCCTTGACTTACTCCTCTTCCCAAGCAAAACAAATCTGAAAGATAGCCATTATTTGTTACACAACTAGATATATTATGATATATTTGAATCCATTTGATTAAGCTGGGTCCGAAGTTTACAAAGGTTAATACCTTAATTATATACTCATGGCTTATACTATCAAATGCTTTTTCAAAATCGGCGAATAATAAGATTCCTGGTATATTTTTATCATTTGAGTGTTCAATTTCTTCGGATAAGAGCCTTATATTTTCTCCAATATATCTACCTTTAATAAATCCTGTTTGTGAAGAATCTATTAAATTATTTAATACTTTTTTTTATTCTATTTGCAATGGTCTTTGTTGCTATTTTGTAGTCGATATTTGGCAAACTTATTGGTCTCCAGTTGACGAGGTGTGTTGTATCTTTGCCTGTTTTTGGAATTAAATTTATAACACTTTGTTTGTGTAGTGTTGTTAGTTCGCATTGCTCCATCGAAAAGTTTAATGATTTTACCAAATGACTTTTTATGTCATTCCAAAACATTTTGAAAAATTATTCCATCCGACCCAGGGCTCTTATTGTTTTTCATTTCTTTTAAGGCGTTATAATATTCAGCTTCTGTCAATATTCCTTCACATTTACTTTTCTCCTCATCATTTAACTTATTATTATAATCATTTGGGAAAAAATTAATATCAGAATCTGTACATTCTTTTTTCTTATATAGTTTTTCATAATAATGTTTTTCTTCTAGTAAAATGTGTTCCTTGTCTGTAACAAGTTTTCCATTTACAGTTAGCTGTGAAATATAATTTTTCTTTCAAATTCTCTTTTTTCAAGCGCCGCAAAAAAAATTGTATTCTTTTCTCCAGCCTCCACCCAATTTACTTTCGATCGAAAAATAATACTTTCTGCTCGTCTTTTGTAAATTTCTTCGAGACGGCTTTTACAATTATTTAATTCATTGATTGCTTCAGGTGTTTGAATATTGTCATTACTTAATATATCAATTTGCTGCTGTAATTTATTTTCGTCTGTTTTATCTTTTGTAATACGTTTTGTAGTATATTTTATAGTTTCATTTCTGATTGTTCCTTTAATTAACTCCCATATAGTGTTAGGGTTTGCTTCATGGTTACTGTTGGCAATTTCCGCTATATTGTTTTTAACAAATTGTTTTATAATTATTTTAGAAAAGAATTGAATTATTCAATTTAAAATATCCTGGGCCTCTACGTTGATCATTGATATTTATCATGATTTGTACCAATGAATGTTCTGTTTTTAAACTACATTTTATTTCTCTTTTAGAAACAGTATTCACCAAATTGTCCGATAGTAAAAAATAATCTAGTCTACATAGGATAGGTGGTCTAGAATTAGAATGCCATGTATATTTTTTTTTTGTTCCGTGTTTTTGCCTCCATATATCAGTAAAATCATATTTTTCTATAATATTTAACATAATTTTTCTGTTCTGTTTGTTTGTACTTTGTAACCCTCCTCTTTTAATTTTATCCAAATCAAAGTTTTAGGACAAACATTGAAATCACCACCTATAATAATTCGCGAATTTTCATTTTCGGAAATAAAATCTTCTAGCTTTTTAAAAAATGGCCCATATACATTTATAAGCAAAATCTGCTTATTGTTTATATCAATTTCAATTGCCTGCATTCTACCGGGAATTATTTCTGTGTATTTGAAAACATTATATGTTAAATTAGAATTAAACAGAATAGAGACTCCTTCAGAGTTGCTTGACTTTCCACTAAAGAATCCTTCTGCCCCCCAGTCAGTTTCCCACTCATTTTCTATTTTTATTACTGAATGAGTTTCCTGCAAAAACATATCGCGTAATTGTTATCCTTGAGCCACTGGAATATTTGAGTCCGTTTTAACTTAGATCCTAGTCCTCGGACGTTTAAAGTGCATATGTTAGTTGCCATGGAGAGTTAGGTGAAATGATACATGTATACCCTGTACGTAGCTGATAAAATGTCTACTGATATTGCATCGTGTTGCTCAAAAGAAGGAAGATGGAGGTAAGACCAGATATAGGCTGTGCGAACATGTTTTACTCAGTGACTTGCGTTGTGACTTGTTGACTTCAGTTCACTTATTTATCATCAATATACAATTGTATTTTCCTTGTTTATAGTGACTATTATTCGTTCTTATTACTTGTGATTTTGTTCCAGTTTCATGTATTATCCCGTAGCGACACGATGGCAGGGTAAATGGGAGGTTTGCGGCGCCGCGCTAACCAGGTTTAACACCCCAGTGGGGATATCTTCACTGACCGTTCCAAGGCGGAAGGCTTGCTGTCGAGTCTTCTTGTGACGTGTCTTATTGTTTCTAAATATTATCTGCTAGGACCGTTATTATTTTCTTAGTGATTCTTTGGGGGAACTGTTTTGTGGAGCTTTTGTTGAATTTTGTGTGTTTTTTCCTATTTAATGTTGTTATTGGTTTTGTTGCGGACCGTACACCGCTGGTTGTGGAGTGCAGTTTTGCCATGTTGAAGACTCTGCAACCACCGTTGTACCCGTGCCATAGTTATATATGGTTGTATTGTTGCGTGTCTGACATTGACTTCTATGAGGTGAAACAATATGTTTCAAGTAATACATAAACATTTATATATGTAAGGGAATTTGTTTGCAATAGTGAATTTGTTGTATTTTACAGTGGCTGGTCAACTACAATTACAAGTACTGTACGTTTATTTGCAGAATGTAAAGAGCTACATGTACCTTCGTAATGCCAACAGAGACAGCAACACAAACACACAACACATGATACATAGCGAACCGTGACAACGGGTAAAGCGGTATCCAGTCCCACCAAAAAACGGAATCGTATATAAACTGACAAATAATACAATAACAACGTTTTGTAATGTTGATAATGCACTGTATTACAGTTGTCATAGTGGTATTGTTATCTGCAGATATCTGGAGAATCTGAAGCATATTATTGAAGAAGATCAATTCTGGTGATTAATTAGCAAAGGTTTATGATTTGGGAGCGTGGAGAGAACACATTACCATTTATAAGGATTGTCATGCTGACATTAGTGGTAACACATGGTGTGCCCGCTATTTCCGCATACACATATTGTTATATGTTTATCAATATTGTAGATGTCACCCATCTTTGATTTTAAAATTATGATTAACTCAACTCTAAATTGCCACATACCATGTACAAATTAGCGAGGAAACCTCATACAATTTATATTTTGACATTATCCGACTACAGAAAAACATTGCTTTGTTTTTCACAGTTTCCAATATGGCGGATCTTGAATTTGAAGGCCTAGACCAAAATCTACGCGTTTCAATGAGTATGTTGTACTGAAAACTGTAAAAAAGACATCTTAATTTTAGTTTTCGTTCTCCGGGTTACAGAGATATTTCATTTTATACTTTTCAAAATTGAGTTGGCGGCCATTTTGAATGTAGCTCCAATTGTCCCAATTTTAAAATAGGTTATGTTAGTTTAATCAATAATAAAAACTGAAGGATAATATTAGTCACAAATTCCATGAAAATGACATGCTAATGGGAACTCTCTGCATTGTCAGCAATGGGCTAAATGAGAACGAATTTAATGAAACGTACTGTTTTGGTGGCCATCTTGAATTTACGAAAAGTAACTTTGAGAAAAATGGTATCAGTATGTTTGTAAACAATTTCTCCGTCAAAAAATATACTTATTATCAGTATCGCTATTGCAATAGCTTAAATATCAACAATGATATGACATACAACATATATTCTTGTTTCTTAGGCATCTTTAATTTCAGACATGATTTTTCCTCATTAGTTCGGCATTTTCCGAATCCCTATTTATATTAATAGCTACCAAAATAGTTCATCATCAGACGGCTATCAATGCTGTTATAAATCACATACGGGCATTCATACACCCATGTCAATCAGAAATTTTGGATCAATATGACCTCTAAATGACCTAAAGAATTACACCTAAAGGTCAAATCTGCAGTG
Organism: Conchocele bisecta; assembly: GCA_029237695.1. Taxonomy (NCBI): domain Eukaryota; kingdom Metazoa; phylum Mollusca; class Bivalvia; order Lucinida; family Thyasiridae; genus Conchocele; species Conchocele bisecta. The sequence continues at coordinate 27,376,185 of CM055269.1, read as the reverse complement.
GTACCCACCTCTATCCAGCAGCTTACATATCATAGAAGTTGATCAGCATGGGTACCCATTTATAACAAAAAATGCCATCAAAACATTATTGGAGGCCTTTTATCAGCCTTGGCGGGCCGTCTACAACTGCTTCAATCATTGACTTGAAACTTAATATGAATGTTTACCATCCTCCAAATATTCACTGTGCGCAACACCCATGCTGCCCACATGCCCAAGGTCAAGGTCAAATGTCTTAGAAGTTTGCGTTAAAGTTTTTGTAAACTTTGCTTTAAAGATTTTACGTATGTTATATCTCCTCAACCGCTTCACTCATTGACTTGAAACTTCATATGCATGTATATATATAATACTGGTATAAATATCGCATACGCATAATATTGGTACATTGCATATATAAAGAGCAGATCATATTATCTTCTACTATTGGTATGGTGACGTCAGAAAACCAGGATTTCCGACGTAACGTTATTTTGAGCCTAACGTTGGAAATCGTACAACGGCGCTCAATTATGTTTCGTAAATGACGTCGAAAGTTGGCAAAAAATTAATTCCGCATATGCTCAGTATTTTTTGTCAACGTTCGACGTCATCTGGTCATTTACGGAAACTATATAACGTTTCATCGATTTCATTTACGGCGATAGACGTCAGTGCGATAAGGGTTGATATGTCATAGCCGGGCTAATATAATACATGTATTATATGTCTCTGATCATATATACATCTAGCATTACTCACAATAATATACACCACCCCTGGGATATTACAATCATATTGGTAATCTATTGGTTTTAATGAACAAAGTGCATCACATGACTATGGAGAAAAATGCATTGTTTCTAATATGTATGCTAGTGTGTTCAGAAAGATTTGCTAATTAGTTTCATAGTTTTCTATATGTATGCCTGTCGCGTGACACGTGTATTCTTGTACATTCTGGAATCCGTATAATTCTATATTTGTGATGTGTGGTACTGTGTTGTATTGTTGTGCGTATTATTGATTTCACATCCCTGTGATTCCACATACCTGTGGTTTCACACACCTGTGGTTTTTGCACACCTGTGGTTTGGCATGTACATTTGCCATGTGCAATGTGCATGTAATAAGGGGGCTTATGTTTGTATTGGTGGAAATACGTTTATGCGTGTCATTTTTGCGGATTTTAATATACGTCTATTTTATGAGCAATGTTTTACTGATGTCACGCCATATTTGCCACAGACTATGCATGTGTGTGGTAGAGAACTCGTTGACTGCGTGTGCTGGTTTCGCTAGGGAAAAGATACCTTTTAGTATTACGGATGTCCACTGTCCGTGCCAGCCGAGTTTGTCCGCGTGTCAGTGTTTCACCATATAAGGGACCTTCTGTAGGTGAAGCCAGTATACAGCGCAGACCATACCTGGTCTGCCCTGTTATGTATGCTACGGGTTAGTGTTTCATCATAGCCTGGTACTGGCCAACACGGATATATCAGATCCCATAATGGTGATGTTTTGTGTCGTGATATTTCCGTAAATGACCACGATATTTGAGTTTAGTATGTGCTACACTCTCATTTGAGTGTATAGCCGTAGGACCGTTATGGAGGGGTTTGGCGGGGCCAAGAAGCGACCTTCGCATTGTCGATACCAGTCGAGTAGATTTCGGATTATGAGATCTGGGTCTATAGTGTGCAGATTTATGGTAGTGTGGGGTATACCATGTTGGATGGTATTTATTCCACGAGGGCTGTACACTGGTTTGGTTGAATTTAAGGCGTGGGAACATATATAGCCAAATATAACCCACGGGTGACATGGCAAAAGCCATGGTTTTGTAGTATTTATGTGAGATGTCGTACGAGGGGTAGGCATATCCATTATTCCGTGCATGGTTTCACTGGTGCGTATATAAGCGATGTCTCGCTATGTTGTTGGCGGGACACATATATTCTGGTTACAGAAGACTAGTACTGTATTCACCAGTGACACGGAGGATTTTTTGTATGTACCTAGAACATTTTATTTCAGCTGTGATTTGCCGTTGTTCGATTCCGTTTTTAGTCTGTTGTGCATCCTGTCTGTCTGTCTGTGCGTATTCGTCCAGTAATTGGAGATTCATTTCATTTTTGTAGCCTCTTGAGAACGCTCCAGCGAGCCACATTGGACGTTTTGGTCCACTCGTTTGAGGGCAGACCCCAGTCAGTGCAGAGTATCGGGTCGTCCGAGTGTCCGTACGTCTGTCTGGCGCAGTGTGTGTAGCAGCTCCGGGTACAGGCCTGTATAGAGCAGTGTGTGATAGCTACCTCGCGTTCAGCAGACAGTCACAGCCATAGTTTAGTGAAGTGAAACGCCATACACACATATCATATCATTATACTACCACCGAGTTGAATGTCACCTAAGTGAAACTTTTCCCGGCGTCTTAGCCAACGTGATAATCGCCATTTTGTATTATATCGGAACTTTACATCCGGTCTACACTTCCGGTATTACAACCCATTGATTCACCATGGATACTTTACATCCGGTCTACCACATCCGGGTTTGCTACAGTCGAGTGATACCGTAGGAACTTTACATCTGGTCCACCATTTCCGGAGATAATACTACCTGTGGAACTTTACTTCCGGGAACCAGCTTCCGGAACATTATCGTTATTGACTATCATGTGATGTAACCACTCCGGCTTTGACTTTGACATTCATACTTTGGAAATATATTGCATAGGCAATACATATGTATACTTTGATAGTGTATGGTAATACTCCTATCATGGCATATCATGGCTAAAGGATTGTAGTAAGACTACATATATTGTTTATGGATTAATCCACTTGAAGTTGGATTATAGCCATATTGTTGACTAGACCTCATATTGCGGGTGAGGCAGACCTTGGGACCTTGATACTCAGAGGTTACACTATCTATTGAGATTACGCCAGCACTGGGTAGCTCAGATGATTGTCATTTTGTCCTCCAATGTTCGTTATGCCATGTTATACTTGTATGTTATTTCACTTTGATTAGCGATCATCAAAGTACTTGTGCATTCATACTATTGTCCACTACGGGACCATTGAGATACCACATACCGAGTTTATTCGTCTATAGCTTTTAAGTTGCGTTAAAGTATAACAGTCGATTGGCTTACAACCTTGTAGTAATTGAATAGTGTCATGCACAGTACAGTGATGTTCGCATATCAATGTATCATGTATTCCTGTGTGTTCCCCATGTAATATAGTGTACATTATAAGTGATTAAGTGACTACGTGTACTTATCTACTCTGGCCTATCCCTTACACTTCAACTGCATTGTTACCACTTTTCGTTCGTCAGATCAAGCTATATTGGCCATAACGTCATAACAATTGAAGTATACTTGGTTCATATGATAATTGGGGGAGACAATTTGTCTCGATCATTCCTGACCTTGGTAATGACCTTGACAATGGTGTCAGAAGTGGGATTTTGTTTCCTCTTTTTATAATCAGTTTCTTCAAAGCAGTTGAAGTAAGGAGGCTAGAATAGCTGTACCCCTAGCGTCGTCAAGATTCAATCTTGTATTTGTTTGCCTTGGGAGTTAATGTAAGATGCACTCCAACACTTAGGCACTAATACATCACCACATACATGATTTGACTACTAGGTACAGAAGTATAGAGTTGAGACGATCTGGTGAGATAGTGGATGTAAGGGTCATTGTAACTTTGGATTTGTTGAATAGTACCTCCCTGTGATGATGGCACAGCGGGTGTTCTAGGTTAGCACTAGACACTTCTGCATCTGAGGCGAGATTACTACCACTATTATATTGTGTATGAACAATACTATATCCTGCCAGGTGTCTATAACCAGTCCCCAATATTTGTGTTCAGTACCTTAGAGAGGGAATGGTAAATATACCATTACATTAGACTATACATATACCGTATTGACTTACCCGATTGAGAAACTTATACCGTCGTTAGGAGTAGAGACCGGATTGATTTACCTTAACCTTATAGACGTGAAGCAAGAGACTCGCACAAATCACCAAGTGATTGGAGTGCTAGAGACCTTGTGTACCGTCGGGTAAAGCGTGTAAATCGATAATCCGGAGTTGAGTTGAGAGTGAGAATGTCGTCCATTAAGGAGCTAATGGACATAGGCAAAAGCTTAGGGCTAGCAGATTCAGAGTTAAGGGCCTTTGTAAAGGAAGAGCAGGAGAGAGAAAGACAGGAAATACTAGAGGCTAGGCAGGCTGAGAAAGATAGGTTAGATGCTGAGCGGTTGGCTAAAGAGGTTGAGCGACAGGCTGAGAAAGATAGGTTAGATGCTGAGCGGTTGGCTAAAGAGGTTGAGCGACAGGCTGAGAAGGATAGGTTAGATGCTGAGCAGTTAGCTAAAGAGGTTGAGCGACAGATGGGGAAAGATAGATTAGATGCCAATGAAGCACAGTTAGCTCTAGAATTCAAATTGCGAGAACTAGACACTAAGCATCAGGTAGAAATGGCAAAAGTAGAAAGGGGAGAAGTAGTAGATGAAGATAGACATGATAGGGACTATGGCAGAGCATTCGTCCGAAGCTGCCACATTTTGATCAGAATAATGACAACATGGATAGCTACTTAGCTAGATTTGAGAGGTACGCAGCAATTCAAAGGTGGGGGAGAGATAAGTGGTCACTACACTTGAGTGCGTTATTGAAGGGCAAGGCATTAGATGTATATTCTAGACTACCTATTGATGATGCTCTTGACTATGATAAGTTGAAATCCGCATTGTTGAAATGTTTTGATCTAACGGAAGATGGGTTCAGACGCATGTTCAAAAACACCAAACCTGATCACAGTGAATCATTTGTGCAATATGTCAGTCGGTCAAAGAACTATTTAGATAGATGGTTTGAGTTAGGTAAGGTGAATAGAACATATGAAGGAGTACTAGACTACATGATCAGAGATCAGATGTTAAGTATATGCAGTCGTGAGCTCTACTTATTTCTCAAAGAGAAAACATTTGACTCGATAGATCAGATGGCGGTTCAGGCAGATTACTTTGCAGAAGCTAGAGGAGGTAGCAAGTATGTAGTTCAGAGGAACAGTACTAGCAACAGAACTGAGTACAGGTCAGTAGATAACCAGAGGCGCAAGGTAAGTAGTGCAGATAATCGATCCAGAGATAGGAGTCGAGATAGGGACATATATCAGAATAGAGACCACAATAGAAGCCCAAGTAGGGGTAGTTATGATAGAAGCCCGAGTAGAGGCAGTTATGACAGAAGTACCAGCAGGAACGGCTACGATAGGCATCGCGGGACATGTTACCATTGTGGCAAAGAAGGTCACATGTCCTACGATTGTCCTAAACGTGACCGGTCCTCAGCTTACAAAGCAGCAGCAGTCGAGGAAGAGAAACATGTAAGTTTTGCAGATAAAGAACAGAGAGGTCGGTACAGAGGTAGAAATAGAGGTAGAAGTGGAAGGCACACTAGAGGCAGAGGTAGAGGTAGATGGCAAAACACGGAACAACCAGGGGAAAACCAAGGAAATTTCTGTGTGGTTGATACCGACACCACTATTGTATGTTCAGGTAGCGAGATACAGCCGGAGTTTGATTAACGGATGTACATTTGGTATGGATAGGCTACCCGTAGCAGAGGGCACATTAAATGGGAAAAAGGTCACAGTAATGCGAGATACTGGGTGTACCGGGTGGTCGTCAGGGAAAGCTTAGTACAACCAGATCAGTTTTTAAGCAAAGTTTCAACATGCATGCTGGTAAATAGGAGCAAAATGAGTGGAATTCCTACCGCCCGGGTAGATCTAGATACACCTTTTTTCAAAGGTCAGGTAGAAGCCCTTTGCATGACAGATACAATGTATGATGTTACCATAGGTAATGTAGACGGGTCAGAGTTACCGGTGATATCCGATTTTAGAGGCGCTAAATCGTGCGCAGTTGAAACTAGGTCACAAACGACAGCCCGAGACGAATCATATAAGACCCTCAAAGCCCCTACCGCAATCGCGAACGTATCACGCGATGAATTCAAAGAGGCGCAGGCACATGACGTCACATTGACGTCAGTTCGAAATAATGCAAAAGACGGAACGATACGGTCAAGTAAGAACGGAAACAAATTGAAATTCGCATACCGAAAAGACTTGTTGTATCGTAATTTCGAATCGATAGGGTCAGGTAGGATGTACCATCAGCTGGTAGTCCCAAAAACACTTAGGACTACCGTGATGAAAGTGGCACATGAATCAATCATGGCGGGCCATTTAGGGGTTAAGAAGACAACTGATCGAGTGTTATCAGAATTTTATTGGCCAGGCGTGGGCAGTGACATTACACGGTTTTGTAGGTCTTGTGACATATGTCAAAAGACTGTGTCAAAGGGACACATCACCAAGGTTCCGTTAGGAACTATGCCGTTGATAGACACTCCGTTCAAACGAGTCGCAGTTGATATTGTAGGGCCAATTTTTCCAGCTACCGATCGGAAGAATCGTTACATACTAACGTTAGTTGATTATGCAACTAGGTACCCAGAAGCGGTACCACTACCAGGCATCGAGGCCGAACGAGTCGCGGAAGCTCTCGTGGATATGTTCACGTAGACTGGGTATCCCCGAGGAGATGCTCACCGATCGGGGTAGTCAATTTACGTCGGCAGTCATGGAGGAAGTTAGTAGATTGTTATCGCTGAGACAATTAACCACGACACCGTACCACCACAGTGTAACGGTCTCGTGGAACGGTTCAATGGTACGTTAAAGCAATATGCTTCGTAGAATGGCAAGCGAAACGTCCCAAAGATTGGGACAAATACATTAACGCGCTCTTATTCGCGTATCGCGAAGTCCCTCAAGAAAGTTTGGCTTTCTCACCGTTTGAACTATTGTACGGAAGGGACCGTTCGAGGTCCGATGAGCATACTAAGAGATCTGTGGTCCGAGAAGGACATAGAGGACAACGTCAAAACGACGTATCAGTACGTCCTCGACTTGCGCGAACGGCTCGAGAAAACGTGCGAAATCGCGCATGAGAACTTGAAGAGTGCGTCCAAAAAGTACGCAAAGTACTACAACCGTAAGACCCGTAGTAGGCAGTATGCAGTGGCAGATCAGGTACTTGTACTACTACCGACAGACAACAACAAATTGCTTCTCAGGTGGAAGGGACCATACCCCATAACAGAGGTAGTTAATGAGTGGGACTATAGAGTTGACATGGGAGGGAAGTTGAAAACCTTTCATGCAAACATGTTAAAGAGGTACGAGACTAGGTCTGAGCACCCGGGGAAGGGAATACTCACTGTAATAAATGCGGCCGTGATAGAAGACACAGTAGAGGGGGATCCTAGTCCAAGTGGGTGTAGTGCCGAAGAAAACATGTTATGTCCCAGGGGATTAGAGTCCGATACGGAGAGCAAAGTTGACCTGTCGCCTGATTTAGGCAGGAAACGAAAGACGCAAGTCAAAGAGATCTTACGGGAATTCACCCATGTCCTGAGGGACGCACCAGGACACACCCATATAGGGAAGCATGAGATAAAGTGGGCAGGCTACCTGAGCAGGATATCGGGGTAGATTCAGCTGTGCCAACGTGTCTCGCGATTATGCACGAAAGTGTAAACACTTTTTGTTTAGGGGGGAGATATGTCGCGTGACACGTGTATTCTTGTACATTCTGGAATCCGTATAATTCTATATTTGTGATGTGTGGTACTGTGTTGTATTGTTGTGCGTATTATTGATTTCACATCCCTGTGATTCCACATACCTGTGGTTTCACACACCTGTGGTTTTTGCACACCTGTGGTTTGGCATGTACATTTGCCATGTGCAATGTGCATGTAATAAGGGGGCTTATGTTGTATTGGTGGAAATACGTTTATGCGTGTCATTTTTGCGGATTTTAATATACGTCTATTTTATGAGCAATGTTTTACTGATGTCACGCCATATTTGCCACAGACTATGATGTGTGTGGTAGAGAACTCGTTGACTGCGTGTGCTGGTTTCGCTAGGGAAAAGATACCTTTTAGTATTACGGATGTCCACTGTCCGTGCCAGCCGAGTTTGTCCGCGTGTCAGTGTTTCACCATATAAGGGACCTTCTGTAGGTGAAGCCAGTATACAGCGCAGACCATACCATGGTCTGCCCTGTTATGTATGCTACGGGTTAGTGTTTCATCATAGCCTGGTACTGGCCAACACGGATATATCAGATCCCATAATGGTGATGTTTTGTGTCGTGATATTTCCGTAAATGACCACGATATTTGAGTTTAGTATGTGCTACACTCTCATTTGAGTGTATAGCCGTAGGACCGTTATGGAGGGGTTTGGCGGGGCCAAGAAGCGACCTTCGCATTGTCGAGACCAGTCGAGTAGATTTCGGATTATGAGATCTGGGTCTATAGTGTGCAGATTTATGGTAGTGTGGGGTATACCATGTTGGATGGTATTTATTCCACGAGGGCTGTACACTGGTTTGGTTGAATTTAAGGCGTGGGAACATATATTTATGCCAAATATAACCCACGGGTGACATGGCAAAAGCCATGGTTTTGTAGTATTTATGTGAGATGTCGTACGAGGGGTAGGCATATCCATTATTCCATGCATGGTTTCACTGGTGCGTATATAAGCGATGTCTCGATGTGTTGGCGGGACACATATATTCTGGTTACAGAAGACTAGTACTGTATTCACCAGTGACACGGAGGATTTTGGTATGTACCTAGAACATTTTATTTCAGCTGTGATTTGCCGTTGTTCGATTCCCGTTTTAGTCTGTTGTGCATCCTGTCTGTCTGTCTGTGCGTATTCGTCCAGTAATTGGAGATTCATTTCATTTTTGTAGCCTCTTGAGAACGCTCCAGCGAGCCACATTGGAGTTTTGGTCCACTCGTTTGAGGGCAGACCCCAGTCAGTGCAGAGTATCGGGTCGTCCGAGTGTCCGTACGTCTGTCTGGCGCAGTGTGTGTAGCAGCTCCGGGTACAGGCCTGTATAGAGCAGTGTGTGATAGCTACCTCGCGTTCAGCAGACAGTCACAGCCATAGTTTAGTCAAGTGAAACGCCATACACACATATCATATCATTATACTACCACCGATGAATGTCACCTAAGTGAAACTTTTCCGGCGTCTTAGCCAACGTGATAATCGCCATTTTGTATTATATCGGAACTTTACATCCGGTCTACCACTTCCGGTATTACAACCCATTGATTCACCATGGATACTTTACATCCGGTCTACCACATCCGGGTTGCTACAGTCGAGTGATACCGTAGGAACTTTACATCTGGTCCACCATTTCCGGAGATAATACTACCTGTGGAACTTAACTTCCGGGAACCAGCTTCCGGAACATTATCGTTATTGACTATCATGTGATGTAACCACATCCGGCTTTGACTTTGACATTCATACTTTGGAAATATATTGCATAGGCAATACATATGTATACTTTGATAGTGTATGGTAATACTCCTATCATGGCATATCATGGCTAAAGGATTGTAGTAAGACTACATATATTGTTTATGGATTAATCCACTTGAAGTTGGATTATAGCCATATTGTTGACTAGACCTCATATTGCGGGTGAGGCAGACCTTGGGACCTTGATACTCAGAGGTTACACTATCTATTGAGATACGCCAGCACTGGGGTAGCTCAGATGATTGTCATTTTGTCTCCTATGTTCGTTATGCCATGTTATACTTCGTAGTTATTTCACTTTGATTAGCGATCATCAAAGTACTTGTGCATTCATACTATTGTCCACTACGGGACCATTGAGATACCACATACCGAGTTATTCGTCTATAGCTTTTAAGTTGCGTTAAAGTATAATCAGTCGATTGGCTTACAACCTTGTAGTAATTGAATAGTGTCATGCACAGTACAGTGATGTTCGCTATCAATGTATCATGTATTCCTGTGTGTTCCCCATGTAATATAGTGTACATTATAAGTGATTAAGTGACTACGTGTACTTATCTACTCTGGCCTATCCCTTACACTTCAACTGCATTGTTACCACTTTTCGTTCGTCAGATCAAGCTATATTGGCCATAACGTCATAACAATTGAAGTATACTTGGTTCATATGATAATTGGGGGAGACAATTTGTCTCGATCATTCCTGACCTTGGTAATGACCTTGACAATGGTGTCAGAAGTGGGATTTTGTTTCCTCTTTTTATAATCAGTTTCTTCAAAGCAGTTGAAGTAAGGAGGCTAGAATAGCTGTACCCCTAGCGTCGTCAAGATTCAATCTTGTATTTGTTTGCCTTGGGAGTTAATGTAAGATGCACTCCAACACTTAGGCACTAATACATCACCACATACATGATTTGACTACCTAGGTACAGAAGTATAGAGTTGAGACGATCTGGTGAGATAGTGGATGTAAGGGTCATTGTAACTTTGGATTTGTTGAATAGTACCTCCCTGTGATAATGGCACAGCGGGTGTTCTAGGTTAGCACTAGACACTTCTGCATCTGAGGCGAGATTACTACCACTATTATATTGTGTATGAACAATACTATATCCTGCCAGGTGTCTATAACCAGTCCCCAATATTTGTGTCCAGTACCTTAGAGAGGGAATGGTAAATATACCATTACATTAGACTATACATATACCGTATTGACTTACCCGATTGAGAAACTTATACCGTCGTTATGAGTAGAGACCGGATTGATTTACCTTAACCTTATAGACGTGAAGCAAGAGATCGCACAAATCCACCAAGTGATTGGAGTGCTAGAGACCTTGTGTACCGTCGGGTAAAGCGTGTAAATCGATAATCCGGAGTTGAGTTGAGAGTGAGAATGTCGTCCATTAAGGAGCTAATGGACATAGGCAAAAGCTTAGGGCTAGCAGATTCAGAGTTAAGGGCCTTTGTAAAGGAAGAGCAGGAGAGAGAAAGACAGGAAATACTAGAGGCTAGGCAGGCTGAGAAAGATAGGTTAGATGCTGAGCGGTTGGCTAAAGAGGTTGAGCGACAGGCTGAGAAAGATAGGTTAGATGCTGAGCGGTTGGCTAAAGAGGTTGAGCGACAGGCTGAGAAGGATAGGTTAGATGCTGAGCAGTTAGCTAAAGAGGTTGAGCGACAGATGGGGAAAGATAGATTAGATGCCAATGAAGCACAGTTAGCTCTAGAATTCAAATTGCGAGAACTAGACACTAAGCATCAGGTAGAAATGGCAAAAGTAGAAAGGGGAGAAGTAGTAGATGAAGATAGACATGATAGGGACTATGGCAGAGCATTCGGTCCGAAGTGCCACATTTTGATCAGAATAATGACAACATGGATAGCTACTTAGCTAGATTTGAGAGGTACGCAGCAATTCAAAGGTGGGGGGGAGAGATAAGTGGTCACTACACTTGAGTGCGTTATTGAAGGGCAAGGCATTAGATGTATATTCTAGACTACCTATTGATGATGCTCTTGACTATGATAAGTTGAAATCCGCATTGTTGAAATGTTTTGATCTAACGAAGATGGGTTCAGACGCATGTTCAAAAACACCAAACCTGATCACAGTGAATCATTTGTGCAATATGTCAGTCGGTCAAAGAACTATTTAGATAGATGGTTTGAGTTAGGTAAGGTGAATAGAACATATGAAGGAGTACTAGACTACATGATCAGAGATCAGATGTTAAATATATGCAGTCGTGAGCTCTACTTATTTCTCAAAGAGAAAACATTTGACTCGATAGATCAGATGGCGGTTCAGGCAGATTACTTTGCAGAAGCTAGAGGAGGTAGCAAGTATGTAGTTCAGAGGAACAGTACTAGCAATAGAACTGAGTACAGGTCAGTAGATAACCAGAGGCGCAAGGTAAGTAGTGCAGATAATTGATCCAGAGATAGGAGTCGAGATAGGGACATATATCAGAATAGAGACCACAATAGAAGCCCAAGTAGGGGTAGTTATGATAGAAGCCCGAGTAGAGGCAGTTATGACAGAAGTACCAGCAGGAACGGCTACGATAGGCATCGCGGGACATGTTACCATTGTGGCAAAGAAGGTCACATGTCCTACGATTTTCCTAAACGTGACCGGTCCTCAGCTTACAAAGCAGCAGCAGTCGAGGAAGAGAAACATGTAAGTTTTGCAGATAAAGAACAGAGAGGCGGTACAGAGGTAGAAATAGAGGTAGAAGTGGAAGGCACACTAGAGGCAGAGGTAGAGGTAGATGGCAAAAACAGCGGAACAACCAGGGGAAAAAAACCAAGGTAAATTTCTGTGTGGATTGATACCGACACACTATTGTATGTTCAGGTAGCGAGAGATACAGCCGGAGTTGATTAACGGATGTACATTTGGTATGGATAGGCTACCCGTAGCAAGAGGGCACATTAAAATGGGAAAAAGGTCACAGTAATGCGAGATACTGGGTGTGTACCGGGGTGGTCGTCAGGGAAAGCTTAGTACAACCAGATCAGTTTTTAAGCAAAGTTTCAAACATGCATGCTGGTAAATAGGAGCAAATGAGTGGATTATTTCCTACCGCACCGGGTAGATCTAGATACACCTTTTTTTCAAAGGTCAGGTTAGAAGCCCCTTTGCATGACAGATACAATGTATGATGTTACCATAGGTAATGTAGACGGGTCAGAGTTACCGGTGATATCCGATTTTAGAGGCGCTAAATCGTGCGCAGTTGAAACTAGGTCACAACGACAGCCCGAGGACGAATCATATAAGACCCTCAAAGCCCCTACCGCAATCGCGAACGTATCACGCCGATGAATTCAAAGAGGCGCAGGCACATGACGTCACATTGACGTCAGTTCGAAATAATGCAAAAGACGGAACGGTACGGTCAAGTAAGAACGGAAACAAATCGAAATTCGCATACCGAAAAGACTTGTTGTATCGTAATTTCGAATCGATAGGGTCAGGTAGGATGTACCATCAGCTGGTAGTCCCAAAAATCACTTAGGACTACCGTGATGAAAGTGGCACATGAATCAATCATGGCGGGCCATTTAGGGGTTAAGAAGACAACTGATCGAGTGTTATCAGAATTTTATTGGCCAGGCGTGGGGGGCAGTGACATTACACGGTTTTGTAGGTCTTGTGACATATGTCAAAAGACTGTGTCAAAGGGACACATCACCAAGGTTCCGTTAGGAACTATGCCGTTGATAGACACTCCGTTCAAACGAGTCGCAGTTGATATTGTAGGGCCAATTTTTCCAGCTACCGATCGGAAGAATCATTGCATACTAACGTTAGTTGATTATGCAACTAGGTACCCAGAAGCGGTACCACTACCAGGCATCGAGGCCGAACGAGTCGCGGAAGCTCTCGTGGATATGTTCAGTAGACTGGGTATCCCCGAGGAGATGCTCACCGATCGGGGGGTAGTCAATTTACGTCGGCAGTCATGGAGGAAGTTAGTAGATTGTTATCGCTGAGACAATTAACCACGACACCGTACCACCCACAGTGTAACGGTCGTGGAACGGTTCAATGGTACGTTAAAGCAAATGCTTCGTAGAATGGCAAGCGAACGTCCCAAAGATTGGGACAAATACATTAACGCGCTCTTATTCGCGTATCGCGAAGTCCCTCAAGAAAGTTTGGCTTTCTCAAACCGTTTGAACTATTGTACGGAAGGACCGTTCGATGGTCCGATGAGCATACTAAGAGATCTGTGGTCCGAGAAGGACATAGAGGACAACGTCAAAACGACGTATCAGTACGTCCTCGACTTGCGCGAACGGCTCGAGAAAACGTGCGAAATCGCGCATGAGAACTTGAAGAGTGCGTCCAAAAAGTACGCAAAAGTACTACAACCGTAAGACCCGTAGTAGGCAGTATGCAGTGGCAGATCAGGTACTTGTACTACTACCGACAGACAACAACAAATTGCTTCTCAGGTGGAAGGGTCCATACCCCATAACAGAGGTAGTTAATGAGTGGGACTATAGAGTTGACATGGGAGGGAAGTTGAAAACCTTTCATGCAAACATGTTAAAGAGGTACGAGACAAGGTCTGAGCACCCGGGGAAGGGAATACTCACTGTAATAAATGCGGCCGTGATAGAAGACACAGTAGAGGGGGATCCTAGTCCAAGTGGGTGTAGTGCCGAAGAAAACATGTTATGTCCCAGGGGATTAGAGTCCGATACGGAGAGCAAAGTTGACCTGTCGCCTGATTTAGGCAGGAAACAAAAGACGCAAGTCAAAGAGATCTTACGGAAATTCACCCATGTCCTGAGGGACGCACCAGGACACACCCATATAGGGAAGCATGAGATAAAGTGGGCAGGCTACCTGAGCAGGATATCGGGGTAGATTCAGCTGTGCCAACGTGTCTCGCGATTATGCACGAAAGTGTAAACACTTTTTGTTTAGGGGGGAGATATGTCGCGTGACACGTGTATTCTTGTACATTCTGGAATCCGTATAATTCTATATTTGTGATGTGTGGTACTGTGTTGTATTGTTGTGCGTATTATTGATTTCACATCCCTGTGATTTCACATACCTGTGGTTTCACACACCTGTGGTTTTTGCACACCTGTGGTTTGCATTGTACATTTGCCATGTGCAATGTGCATGTAATAAGGGGGCTTATGTTGTATTGGTGGAAATACGTTTATGCGTGTCATTTTGCGGATTTTAATATACGTCTATTTTATGAGCAATGTTTTACTGATGTCACGCCATATTTGCCACAGACTATGCATGTGTGTGGTAGAGAACTCGTTGACTGCGTGTGCTGGTTTCGCTAGGGAAAAGATACCTTTTAGTATTACGGATGTCCACTGTCCGTGCCAGCCGAGTTTGTCCGCGTGTCAGTGTTTCACCATATAAGGGACCTTCTGTAGGTGAAGCCAGTATACAGCGCAGACCATACCATGGTCTGCCCTGTTATGTATGCTACGGGTTAGTGTTTCATCATAGCCTGGTACTGGCCAACACGGATATATCAGATCCCATAATGGTGATGTTTTGTGTCGTGATATTTCCGTAAATGACCACGATATTTGAGTTTAGTATGTGCTACACTCTCATTTGAGTGTATAGCCGTAGGACCGTTATGGAGGGGTTTGGCGGGGCCAAGAAGCGACCTTCGCATTGTCGAGACCAGTCGAGTAGATTTCGGATTATGAGATCTGGGTCTATAGTGTGCAGATTTATGGTAGTGTGGGGTATACCATGTTGGATGGTATTTATTCCACGAGGGCTGTACACTGGTTTGGTTGAATTTAAGGCGTGGGAACATATATATGCCAAATATAACCCACGGGTGACATGGCAAAAGCCATGGTTTTGTAGTATTTATGTGAAATGTCGTACGAGGGGTAGGCATATCCATTATTCCGTGCATGGTTTCACTGGTGCGTATATAAGCGATGTCTCGCTATGTGTTGGCGGGACACATATATTTCTGGTTTACAGAAGACTAGTACTGTATTCACCAGTGACACGGAGGATTTTGGTATGTACCTAGAACATTTTATTTCAGCTGTGATTTGCCGTTGTTCGATTCCCGTTTTAGTCTGTTGTGCATCCTGTCTGTCTGTCTGTGCGTATTCGTCCAGTACTTGGAGTTTCATTTCATTTTTGTAGCCTCTTGAGAACGCTCCAGCGAGCCACATTGGACGTTTTGGTCCACTCGTTTGAGGGCAGACCCCAGTCAGTGCAGAGTATCGGGTCGTCCGAGTGTCCGTACGTCTGTCTGGCGCAGTGTGTGTAGCAGCTCCGGGTACAGGCCTGTATAGAGCAGTGTGTGATAGCTACCTCGCGTTCAGCAGACAGTCACAGCCATAGTTTAGTGAAGTGAAACGCCATACACACATATCATATCATTATACTACCACCCGAGTTGAATGTCACCTAAGTGAAACTTTTCCCGGCGTCTTAGCCAACGTGATAATCGCCATTTTGTATTATATCGGAACTTTACATCGGTCTACCACTTCCGGTATTACACCATTGATTCACCATGGATACTTTACATCGGTCTACCACATCGGGTTGCTACAGTCGAGTGATACCGTAGGAACTTTACATCTGGTCCACCATTTCCGGAGATAATACTACCTGTGGAACTTTAACTTCCGGGAACCAGCTTCCGGAACATTATCGTTATTGACTATCATGTGATGTAACCACATCCGGCTTTGGACTTTGACATTCATACTTTGGAAATATATTGCATAGGCAATACATATGTATACTTTGATAGTGTATGGTAATACTCCTATCATGGCATATCATGGCTAAAGGATTGTAGTAAGACTACATATATTGTTTATGGATTAATCCACTTGAAGTTGGATTATAGCCATATTGTTGACTAGACCTCATATTGCGGGTGAGGCAGACCTTGGGACCTTGATACTCAGAGGTTACACTATCTATTGAGATACGCCAGCACTGGGGTAGCTCAGATGATTGTCATTTTGTCCTCCAATGTTCGTTATGCCATGTTATACTTGTATGTTATTTCACTTTGATTAGCGATCATCAAAGTACTTGTGCATTCATACTATTGTCCACTACGGGACCATTGAGATACCACATACCGAGTTTATTCGTCTATAGCTTTTAAGTTGCGTTAAAGTATAACAGTCGATTGGCTTACAACCTTGTAGTAATTGAATAGTGTCATGCACAGTACAGTGATGTTCGCATATCAATGTATCATGTATTCCTGTGTGTTCCCCATGTAATATAGTGTACATTATAAGTGATTAAGTGACTACGTGTACTTATCTACTCTGGCCTATCCCTTACACTTCAACTGCATTGTTACCACTTTTCGTTCGTCAGATCAAGCTATATTGGCCATAACGTCATAACAATTGAAGTATGCTTGGTTCATATGATAATTGGGGGAGACAATTTGTCTCGATCATTCCTGACCTTGGTAATGACCTTGACAATGCCGAAAAGGAGTTGATGTTCGGTTATAGCTGTTGGTAGATTACGAAACTGTCTGAGTCTTATATCACAATAACGAGTGCAACTAAGCAAAACGTGGTCGGAACTCTCAATACAACCGCAGGCAGTGACTGGGTACAAAATTACGACGGAAAATGTGATCATTGAGAGAGCTACACTGTAGTCTAAGTCAACTCTCAATACAACCGCATGCATTACAGAGTGGACTGGGTACAAAATTTCGACGGAAACTGTGATCATTGAGAGAGCTACACTGTAGTCTAAGTCAACTCTCAATACAACCGCATGCAGTACAGAGTGGACTGGGTACAAAATTATGACGGAAAATGTGATCATTACATGAGATAGCTACACTGTAGTCTAAGTCAACTCGCTATACAATCGCATGCATTACAGAATGGACTGGGTACAAAATTACGACGGAAAATGTGATCATTGAGATAGCTACACTGTAGTCTAAGTCTCGCATGTAGTATTTGACCCATTCCTGAGCCTACGTAATAGTAGTCTGGTATGACAGATGGTATTCCACTAATTGCTTGTTTAAATGCGGTCAAAGATCGATTGTTTCGCACATACAAATCAATATTGTGACATACTCAAAGAGTAGATGGCAACAAAGCATTGTAGTATATAGTTGTTCTGGTTTTGGGTATTTGAAAATTTGGCCTACTCGTGGAGCGAGGATATTCGATAGATATGTTGGGACAAGACCATTTACAATTTTGTATAACATTACATGTATGCATGATTTTGAATATAAGGGAGATTTAAAATGTGACGAATATGCCAATTGAGGATGATCGAGGTCGTTCACACAACGTGTTCATTAAATATCGACTATGTGTGAATACGTAGTCCTCAGACTGATTGTTCATTTCACTGCACTGCATGTTTTAGTTTTTAAAAAACATGCGTGCTTAGCTATGTTTAAATAACTCATCATATTAGCTTATATTATTGGTACGGTTGTACCATATCCAGGAGCATATCAAACAAGTATATTGTGTTGGTGCAACATGTATGTTTGGAGCCGATGTATGCAACCAAGTACAATTATTGTGGATATATCTTAAATTTTGATAAATCATTAACATCTTGCTGCTACGTGCAAATTATATGTATTGATATCAGGATGTAACAACATTGAGGTTTACAGTTACCTGCCTCACTGTGCATGAGCTCTTCATGTAATTAGCGATGTGGCCATATATATGTTCTATACTCGATACACGTAGCCGCCCCAGACAATATGGGTTGTATTGTACCCAGCCACAGTGAGTCACATCGGTGGTTGCATCGTCACCTGATTTCTCAAGGGCATATTGTATTACATCACGAGACTATGTCACGTCAGTTCATTTAATGTTACATGTGACAGAACATACTGTGATATACAAAAAAGCAGCCAACCGGTTTCATGTTTCAGTTTCTAATTTCACTAATGCATCAGTTTTGATGTATTTACTTAAAATGTGTAATGAATACATCGCATTGAATTTCTTAATAGATGTTATCCCAGTAACAGTGCATAGTATGGTGATTTGTATTGTCACGTTTCTGTTCCTGATGACATTGATTGCAATGTAGAAGGTCGGACAAAGCGGATCGGACAAAGCAGGTCACTATTCGTCAATGCGTACGCACGTCAGTCCCTCCATACTTCCACAGTAATCCATTTTTGACAATGTTGCTAAACATATTACTCAAACCTATCATATATTTATGTCATCCACCCAAATTCAAGCCACCACTTCCGTAAATCAAACACAGCACAAAACCACTCGGCCACCAAGGCCGACATGGCTTCAGTGGTTAACTGTTGACTTTTATCAATCGGCTAGGGGAGCAACTCCTCTCGGGATTGTAGTAATGTAAAAACAACCTTGTGAAATCCGCCTCAAATCAAATTTTCAGACTAAATATTAATTAGTTAACAGTTTATTTTCAGGTTGTAACAAAATAAATATACTAAACTAGTATGTGGTGACAGAAACATTATGTAGGCTATGTATACATCGTTTACGTTCCTTCCTGAATCCAAACCGTTTGTCAAACATCGAAATGATTCGGTAGGCATACTCAGTACTTAACGTAGTCGGTATTCATCGATTAAATAGACTAGAGTAGAGACACAAGAGCTCACGAATCATACACAAATCAATAATCAAACTATATGTAAAGTTTCTACTTAGATCGAAATCGTCGACTCTCAGTTTCCCAGCTAAGTTTGTCACATAAATTGACGTTAGACGTTAAGCGACTCAATTCTGAAACGTCGTCTGCTCCACATGGTGACGTCAGAAAGCCAGGATTTCCGACGTAACGTTATTTTGAGCCTAACGTTGGAAATCGCACAGCGGCGCTCAATTATGTTTCGTAAATGACGTCGAAAGTTGGCAAAAAAATATAATTCCGCATATGCTCAGTATTTTTTGTCAACGTCCGACGTCATTTACGGAAGCTATATAACGTTTCATCGATTTCATTTACGGCGATATACGTCAGTGCGATAAGGGTTGATATGTCATAGCCGGGCTCATATAATACACTTATTATATGTCTCTGATCATATATACATCTAGCATTACTCACAATAATATACACCACCCCTGGGATATTACAATCATATTGGTAATATATTGGTTTTAATGAACAAAGTGCATCACATGACTATGGAGAAAAATATATTGTTTCTAATATGTATGCTTGTGTGTTCAGAAAGATTTGCTAATTAGTTTCATAGTTTTCTATATATATGCCGAAAAAGGAGAGTTGATGTTCGGTTATAGCTGTTGGTAGATTACGAAACTGTCTGAGTCTTATATCACAATAACGAGTGCAACTAAGCAAAACGTGGTCGGAACTCTCAATACAACCGCAGGCAGTGACTGGGTACAAAATTACGACGGAAAATGTGATCATTGACAGAGCTACACTGTAGTCTAAGTCAACTCTCAATACAACCGCATGCATTACAGAGTGGACTGGGTACAAAATTACGACGGAAAATGTGATCATTGAGATAGATACACTGTAGTCTAAGTCAACTCTCAATACAACCGCATGCATTACAGAGTGGACTGGGTACACAATTACGACGGAAAATGTGATCATTGAGAGAGATACACTGTAGTCTAAGTCAACTCTCAATACAACCGCATGCAGTACATAGTGGACTGGGTACAAAATTATGACGGAAAATGTGATCATTACATGAGATAGCTACACTGTAGTCTAAGTCAACTCGCAATACAATCGCATGCAGTACATACAGGGCGCCAAGTGGGACATGGCTCAATTTTGTCAACAAAAATCATTTTTGTGCCACAAAATTCAATTCTGTGTCACAAAATTCACTTTTGTGCCACAAAACTCAATTCTGTGTCACAAAATTCAATTCTGTGTCACAAAATTCACTTTTGTGCCACAGAATTCACTTTTGTGTAACAAAATTCAATTCTGTGTCACACAATTCAATTCTGTGTAACAAAATTCAATTCTGTGTCACACAATTCAATTCTGTGTAACAAAATTCAATTTTGTGTCACAAAATTCAATTCTGTGTCACAAAATTCAATTCTGTCAATTCTGTGTAACAAAATTCAATTCTGTGTCACAAGATTCAATTCTGCACACGCATGTAAGAAGGACTACCATTGGTCAGAAACTGCACTGGAGAAATGGGTCACTGTCGCCGATCTACACATTCAATGTCGATGATTCATTTCTCATTCTGCCGATGATTCATTTCTCATTCTGCCATTTTGCTTCAAATATCTCCAAACAGTCAAACGTTGACAAACTCATTCGTATTTAAACTCATTTGCGTTATAATTGTACACATAATTCATGTACATGTAGATCTCCCGCGAGTACTGATGTCATTTATTGTGTATCGCAAGGTACATCTACCCCAGTTAAATCAATAATACACGCGCTGTGGAATGTGTTCTGACTGCTGTCTGTGTTTATAAACATAATGTGTGTATTGGGCCATTTGAGGAAACCATTTGTAGTATTTGTGTAGATACCACCATGGATACTAAGATGGTGTATACTGTAAATAATGCATGTAGACACATAGTTGCGAACACGTAACTTCGCAACTAGTAGACACATATCCAATACCATTTGTTTCACAAGGTTAGATCTACTGTTAGAATACGACGTCATCTAATGTCATTTTCGAGCATAAAACGTTACCTAATAAATAGAATACCAGGCTAGTGTATTTTAATATCAAGTTTATCAGGCTCGGCTCGGAAACGGTAGGAATTCCTCGGCAAGCCTCGAAATTCCTACGCGTTTCCTAGCCTTGCCTGATAAACTTGATATCAAAATACACTAGCCTGGTATTCTCTATATATGGGCATGCTCTCAGGTCTAGCTATGTCCCGGCTACTTTATGTTTGACCCTGTTTACATAATTGAGGGAAAATTCTGAATATTTTTCTTATTTCTCCTTCAAAGTATATATGCTTATATGGTGTGACCTCTCATTTGTAATCATAATATAACCAAAATAACTGTCCATAAAGTAGTATAATATTGATATATTGGGTTATATTTTCGCATTGAAATATTTAAACCTGCAAGTGTACTCCACCATTAGTAAGTGACTCCACCAATCTAGTAAAATGGACTAAGACCGATCTCAACCAATCAACGTAGAGATGACATAGACTATCCTACGCAAACTAATGTTTGTGGACAAAAATGAATTCTGTCCCACAAAACTGAATTTTCTTCACAAAACTCAATTCTGTCTTACAAAATTGAATCATTTATAACAAAAATGAATTTTGTATACGAAACGTATGCAGAATTGAATTTTGTGACACAGAATTGAATTTTGTGACACAGAATTGACAGAATTGAATTTTGTGACACAGAATTGAATTTTGTGACACATAATTGAATTTTGTGATTTTTAGTGTTACAAAACTCAATTTTGTACACATAATTAACCTGTCCTGCATGGCGCACCGTAGTACAGAATGGACTGGGTACAAAATTACGACGGAAAATGTGATCATTGAGATAGTTACACTGTAGTCTAAGTCTCGCATGTAGTATTTGACCCATTCCTGAGCCTACGTAATAGTAGTCCGGTATGAAAGATGGTATTCCACTAATTGCTTGTTTAAATGCGGTCAAAGATCGATTGTTTCGCACATACAGATCAATATTGTGACATACTCAAAGAGTAGATGGCAACAAAGCATTGTAGTATATAGTTGTTCTGGTTTGGGGTATTTGAAAATTTGGCCTACTCGTGGAGCGAGGATATTCGATAGATATGTTGGGACAAGACCATTTACAATTTTGTATAACATTACATGTATGCATGATTTTGAATGGGAGATTTAAAATGTGACGAATATGCCAATTGAGGATGATCGAGGTCGTTCACACAACGTGTTCATTAAATATCGACTATGTGTGAATACGTAGTTCTCAGACTGATTGTTCATTTGACTGCACTGCATGCTGGTTTTAAACATGCGTGCTTAGCTATGTTTAAATAACTCACATTTGTTTCTCGAATATCACTTTGTGTTGTAGATATTACCACAAATAATGTTATGTTGATTAAATTCACGCACATTGTATATCAATATTCATGGCATGACTTCAGTTAAAGGTGCTCTGTCACACTTATTCCTGTTTATTTAAATATGCCAATATGTCAAAATATACTATGGTATGCTACATCGACATCTAGTTATCCATAAGATGAGTTTAATAGCTGGATCGTTACAGAACATTATTGATATGCAATACCAAAGTATCTCCCCTATATATACATTTAAAATAAGGAATACACACATTATTACTAAACCAAGTGGAGCCTAATAATGGATAGAAATTGTGCGGTCGATTGGTATTACTATGATGTAGACTATAACAGTGAAAATTATTTTACAACATCATTCATGACATACCACCTGTAACATAATTATGTTTCGTGGTGTCTTTTGTAATATTTTTTTAAATATCAAAAATGTGTTCATACTATAAAATCATTATTAATTATGATAAGTCATAGTTAACACAAATTATTTATATTATGGTGCTGACATGCAGTATCCCGCCAATAATTAAGTAATCCGTGTACATAATTGAATGTGTTGTTACACATAAAACTTAACTTGATTACCTTACTGATATTGTCTATAATGGTGATCACTGTCGCACAAAATCGTGTTGTAAATTACATAACAAAGCTGTTTATCTCCAAGTGTCTGTGATAAGGCCAATTGGTCACGTAATGTTTCACATAAAATGGCATGTCCGGGATCAGGTGGTAAATGCAATTTGTAACGAAGGTATGCGCAGACCAACCTACACACTTTCTTATTGTGAATAACAAATGTTATTGCATAATGATGGGTACAGAGATCAGTATACAGTGATGTCCTCGTAACACCTCATTTGTACGCTACGTGGCGATACTTCAAGCAGATTCACATGGATATGTTCAATCGCGTGTCCAGCACGCGCGATCAAGTTGCTATTGTAGGGGAAAGGTTTCTTCTTGCGTTGTACGGTACTGAGGAGTTCGCATCATTGGACCAGTATCGCCACGTAGTGTACACACGAGGTGAAGAGAGGACATCACTCAGTGGTAGTTTTCAACTATCCAATCTGCCACTAGATTCGATGTTGCGGGTATTACCTACCGGTGTTGGGTCACATGATACCTTGTCAAAATTGAGAATACATATAAAACCTAAGTTAGACTAGGCGGCCATTTTGGCTGTCATTTTACCATCCATCTTGAAAAAATGTTAGTCAAAAAAATTTAATATTTTCCTCAGTGTAATATTTTATATCTTTCAATATATGGATAAGACCTTTTTTTATAGTTTTTCCTTTATCATATATAACCGTAACATGCGTGATTTGGTGGCCATTTTGGCGGCCATCTTGGAAGCACCGGTTGAAAGCCCGGGGACTTTTTTTGTCTTGTTCATTAAATTTTTCTGGATGTTTTTCCCGAAAAAAATTTAGCTTGTTAACGTTAATTTCCTTGTCAAATTCTAAAATACCTGGCTTAAATGGGTGTTTCCTGCGGATTAACAGAACATGCAAATGATATTATAAACCTATTATTGAACAGTCTGGCAATTAAGGAAATAATGAAAACACGGTGCAAACAGTTCCTGTTTTAAAGTTGGTACGAACGTTCGCAGTTTTCGTTGGAAAAAAATGATCCGAACTCTGGCACGAACAGTCCTGGTGCGAACTTTATCAGGGACGAAATGTCATTGGCACAGACAAGCCCTTAAGGCTGTAAGTCCTCATTTAAAGAAATTGTTTTTATCTTCGTTCAAATTGTAATACTGCAGAAAAAGATTCATATGTTTACGTTATAAATCATATTATAGGATATTTAAATTAACACATTTATCTTAGGACAACTATCTTAAATGAAAACAAAAAATGAGAATCTCTATATATATATATATTAGTCCTAATATCGTCTTTAAAAACGCACAGTTATCTTTGCGCAACATATCATAAATACACACAAAAATAGAGAATATATGTTAGTCATAATATAACTTATTTCGAAAAGCACAGTTATCTTTGTTCAAAGTATCATAAATGCACAAAAATAGAGAATCTATGTTAGTCTATAATAATAACTTCTTTAAAAAGCACTGTTATCTTTGTGCAAACTATCATAAATGCACAAAAAATCGAGATTATCTTTTAGTCATAACATAACTTCTCTAAAAAAGCACAGTTATCTTTGTGCAAAATATCATAAATGCACAAAAAAAAGAGAATCTATTTTAGTCATAATATAACTTCTTTAAAAAGCACTGTTATCCTTGTGCAAACTATCATAAATGCACAAACAATCGAGATTTGTCTTTTACTCATAATATAACTTCTCTAAAAAAGCACAATTGTCCTTGTGTAAAATATCATGAATGCATCAGAAATCCATGATCTATGTATAGTCTTTTATACATAATACAAGTTTTTATTTACATAAACATAGGTATCATATAACTGGTCAATACACCATACTTAGTTAGAATATGTAAGGGGGGTCGGTATACGCTTCCGTATATATGGCATATAATTCCAGCAGAAAAATATTTACACAATTCCCTAACATTTGATTGGTCCGTTGCAAGTCTCCGTCCAAAATTTATATCCCAGTAAACTCCATGCCGAACTACTTTCCGTAACCGTCAGGCGCAGTTAAAATAATTCTTAAGAAAACGGAAAATAAACAAATTTTCTTGATGAATTTATTTAAAATGCTGGAATTATAAGGAATGAATGGCCTTTTTGTTGAATTTATCGGGGATATAAACTTGGAAAAGTCGCGGGAATACTGGACGAGGCCTTTCGGCCTTCGTCCAGTATTCCCGCGACTTTTCCAAGTTTATACCCCGATAAATTCCACAAAAAGGCCATTCATTCCTATAATATCTCATTTGCATTTAAAATAAGTATAGCCGCATATACTTGGCATATAACTTTACATATACTTGGCATATAACTTTACATATACTTGGCATATATATGAATTCTGTATGGGACTTTTTATTTCAAGAAAATCCGTCTAATAACAAAGTTATTTCGAATAAACAGTCATGGATGGGCTTTTGCCTTATAAATTCATTTCACCGAATTTTAGTTGTTGACAATAAAAGAAGAAACTACTATTGCAATAATCACTTCCGGTAAACAACAACAACAACTAGTATTGCGAACTGAACAGACATTCTTAATACATTTGTTTATTAACATCATTTTCTGGCATATAACTTAAACAATTTGCACTAAAATATATCAATTAATCACTTAATCTTCATTCAGGAGGTGACTGTAAACTTCCGCCGGAAATGACGTATATATGGTGTTCCCAAGTCATACCATTAGAGAATGTAGATTTACACCGGTGTCGATGTGCGAGGATATGTGCAATTAATTTTGCGTGGTAGGAACAGCGTGCCAACCTCAGCTTGGCGTTGTCAATAGATACGAAAGCTGTAGCAGATGATGATGACATCATGTTGTATTTTGACCAAATTCTCGACATTTTCTTGGTACGAACACCGAGAAATGGAGGCTCGATTCCTTTATTTTTCAACCTGGCAAGATTTGCTCTCATAAATACAAGGTTAGTGTCTTTTTTTAATGATGAAATCCAGCAAGCAGCTCGATGCTAGAAAAATGTTAAAAATCTGATCGCACGTGACATTTTAACATTGCAACCCTGCATTCAATTCTTGATTTATGGCTATTACTTCATTATAGGACCGAATTTCAAAAAAAATAAAAAGATGGCTCATTGCTAAATTTTGCTGAAAAATGATTTAATGCCAAACAATAAGAGTTTTAGGGTGTTTAAATATGTGTAAAACTTGGGCAGGTTAACGTGAAACAGACAGTACAGTAAGTACCTTGAATCGGAGACGCTTCTGGAAGTTTCAGCAATTGTTGTTGTTGTTGTTGTTGTAACCACGTGATCATGCACCTTGTGTACTGTATCAGCGGTGGCAGAATATTTCAGTCATCCATACAGTGTGATCTGATGTGATAGCTAAGTCATATTAACCCTTTCAAAACCACAGGCTGTATATTGGTACTTGCAAACAGTGCAGATCCAAATGAGCCGGCTCGTGACGAGCATTTTCATCAGGATCTGCACTTTTAAGTAATTTTCATATTTTTGAGGAAAAAAAACACCACCCCCTTCTAATAAATGGACTAGTCTAAAAATCAGTTTGTGACAATTGGATTGATTGCAAAATTAACAAATCAAAATCCATTCCAGTTACTTGGGGTGAAATGGTTAATACACCTAATGATTCGTTTTAGCTGCACTATGTACACCAATGAATCAATTTAGTACATGTACAGTGGGGTCAGCTGTAAGTGCATACACGAACGAACACGACAGGTTGGTTCGCTACCCACCCAACGTGTATGTTGTTACCACTCAGTTGAACCGTCTCGGCGAGACGGTTCAACTGAATGGTAACAACACGCACTTTTGATGCGAAATGAGAAAAAATGCAGAAAAATATATTATTTTTTTTTATACATGAAATACAGTGGGGTCAGCGTTCCAACCTGTCGTGTTCGTTCGTGTGTGCACTTACACGCTGACCCCACTGTATGCAAGCGGGCAAAGCATAACAATGTGATATATTTGCTGTTTAACGTGATACTGCTCACTAATGACATCAATTTTGTATTTATTGTTTATTTACTCTCGTCAAATTAAGACAGTATGACGACTTAGTACATTAAAATATCGTCTTGAAGTCGTCTTGACGCATTAAGCAGTGTGGCATCTATGTCGGATTGCATATACACAATGTCAGTAAATCAAAACAATCAGTTATAGCGACAATCGCTATCCTGATTATCCAAGGCAATACGATACTACAAACATGAGTATTTGTGTTTCTAGTATCGGTTTGCATTGTATTACGTGTTATCCCGTCAACACAGTGTGTATGTGCCGTGAAACACGGTGCCGAGAAAATATTTATATCCAGTAAATACGACCTAATCATTGCGTATGAGTGTGTGCGGTGGCTGAGATTATTTGTTTGCATGTTAAAGCCATTACTAGGTGTTGACGGGATACATGTAAATAGAATAGTGAATAGAATGGAAAAAATATCTGGCGCGGCTCGGCAGAGCCTCGCCCATCCCGTTTCCTAAGCCTTGTCAGATATGTTTTCCCATTCACGGCACTAACCTACTATTCTCTATTAATACAATAATGAGACCGTATTATACATTAAACAATCAGTAACAATGTCACCCTCTATCCTGCTTCACCGTATGCTACCCGATACTACAAACAGGAATATTCGTGTTTCATGTACCGGGTTGCATATGGTTGCGTATAATTGAATACAACCGTGGTGCAGTTAAAATCAGTATCCAAGACAACCTATATACTAACCTAACCATGTGCTAGCGGATACTAGAAACATGAGTATTCGTGTTTCTAGTGTCGGGCAGCATAATCTAGGATGACCACTGGCTCTGTAGCCGATTTCACCAACATGGCAAAGTATACTTTTGTAGCAAACTATACTTTGTGGGAGTAATCTTTTATTTTCCCGAAATGCATTATGTCATATAGAACTAACGACTGCATATATTTGATGATTACAAGTATGCAAAATTATTGTACTGAATTTATTACATTATCAGAGCCAAAATGGCTGTGATAATGTAATTATTTAAGTATAATAAAAATTAATAAATATATCCTAAAATTGAAAATTTCTCCCTCAAAGTATACTTTGCGATAAGTATACTTTGCAATGTTGGTGAATTCGGCTACTGGTACCTACTTGTCAGACAAGAAATTTCCCCTAAGGTGGTTAACGGCGATCCAGGCATACACGCCCTCCTCCTCCCCCGACAGTACCCGGATGTTCTCGGTTCGCGTTTTAAACGGGTTCACGGAGACGTTCAGGAGGACGTGCTCGATTTCATGTAACAGATTCTCCGTGTCGTCTATAGATATCACCCGCAAACCTTTGGGGAATAAAACGATGTTATTAGTGACTGTGAATGGAGAAATGGGGCTTATGGGTTTTGCGACCAGTGTAGATCCAAATCAGCCTGTGCATTCGCACAGTCTGATCAGGATCTGCACTGTTTGCCATGCCATCAATGTAACACACGTTATGTTTCTACCTAGCATTTTAAGCCTTCCTACGCTGTTGACGGAAATTGCCGTCTGCTGTTTTGCATTTTTGCTTTAATTCTTAACAAAAAACTGGTTTTGACAGGACATGAGAATCGTCTCCGCTGGAGACGATTCTCATGTGCTGTCAATACCAGGTTTTTGTCGAGAAATATTGAAAATAAAACATTTCCAGCAGACGACAACATGTAATCCAGCGTAGTAATGGTTAAGCAGATCGATCTAAGGCTACAGGAGTGTGCTATTTGATCAGGATTTGACCATACACCTCATAGGCCTCATTTATTCAGTCATAGCACACATTTCTATATTTCTTTAACCCGATGTTTCTGTCTGTAGCGCAGGGCGACTTAGTAACCGACAGAACATTCGGGTTATTTTTTCATTATGCCGACGGAATGTATAGTATGATGGCTTGTTGGTGATATTTTGTCTCAGCTGCATTTCGATGCCGCGTAGAGACCAGCGTTAAGAGCTTTAATGTTTGTCTCCATATGGCATACACACAAATAATGAAATTTAAAGTTCCATCATTTCTACACATTAATTTTCTTCTCCACGTTGTGTAGATACGAAGCAACGAACGTTAATGTTCTTATTCTTCGTTTCTATGCGAAGAATGAACGAAATGACGAAATCTTCCTAACTAGTCGCCATAGAATAGTCGTAGTTTTTGTCACGTTTTCTGGTCCGTTTTTCGTTCTCAGTCACGCCCAACTTAGAAGTACCTTATGTAACATAAGGTACTTCTAAGTTGGGCGTGACTGAGAACTACTAAACAATGATTTTTACCATAGCATCTGGTAATAGGACGATCACCGTTCAAATGAATATAAAACGACTTCACCACGTGGTGTATTCTTACACATTCAAATACTCCCAAAATCGACAGATTGTTTGCAAAACATAATCAGTGAAGCTGCTATATTTACTATTCGTCGTAACAAATGAGTATTTAAATTTAATAATTAGTGATAATTGCAGTGAAAAATGCGACATTTGCTGACATTAGACTGTGACATTTAATGATTATTTTCACCGTTCACGGATTTCCGGACCAACGACAGCCTGATCATAATTACAGAAACAAATCTAAGTCTCCCAACATGGTTGGCTCCGATTGGTCGATTTCATCTCGACTAACTCAACGAGTACACAACCGAATTCCTCTCGATCGGGACTCGCCTGTTATTTTTATCATAAGTTGCTTCTTATTCCACCGATTGTGATTAAATAAAGCGGATCGACTGCATAAAAGTATGTAGTATCTTCGACTACTGGCCCTTCTCTGATCTTTGCAGCCAATTATGTAAATAGTTCCGAAAAGTTTAGAAAAAATTACCGAAAATGTCACCAGTATAAAATTAGACAACATACATACATTAGAAATGCCAATATTAGGAGATCTGCCTTTATAGAGCACTTGGTAGCAAGCTCGCCTTACAATCAGGGGCGTAGCCAGGAGGCAAATGATGTGCGGGCCCGGGAAACAAATGTCGAGCGAGCGTAACGAGTGAGACCGCTGGGGGGTTCCGTGGGCATGCCCCCCCCCCCACCCCCACACCCCCGTAAATTATTTTTTATAACGATGCAATTTCCTGCATTCAGCTGCATTTTAAAGACCAATTCGGACTGAATTG
This sequence comes from Conchocele bisecta, assembly GCA_029237695.1. NCBI lineage: Eukaryota > Metazoa > Mollusca > Bivalvia > Lucinida > Thyasiridae > Conchocele > Conchocele bisecta. The sequence continues at coordinate 27,345,900 of CM055269.1, read as the reverse complement.
AATGCCAGTTTTTACAACAAAAACACAAGATAATACACTGTTCTGCTTGGCTATACATGTACATAAGGAATTATACATTAATATAGGTCTATGTAGGCCTAGGACGGGTAGATCTAGGTAGGCCTATTAAATATCTCGGTTTTTCTTTCTTTCTTTTTTTAGTCAAAGCGATGTGCAGGCCCGTGCCTTTTGGCATAATGGGAGCTACGCGCCTGACAATCTAAGGGTCTGGTGCCGTTTCACTAAACTTAGTACGACTAAAATGTTCGTAAGTGCAAATTTAGGATCGTCTGGATATTTAAATTGATGGATTTACAATTATTGAGCATAGGCTCCAATAATTGTTTACAAGAAGATATTGTTAATGTGAACTTTACAGACTATAATAAGTTTGCACATTTTAGTCGTACGAAGTTTAGTGAAACACCCCCATATATGCAGCCTATGCTCAATAAATGTAAATCCAATAATTGTTTACAAGAAAACATTGTCAATTTGAAATGTACAGACTATCATAATTTTGCACTTACGAACTTAGTGAAACGGCCCCCAGGAGTTCGACCCTAAGGTGGAGCAATATTTGTTTTCTCTAAAACTAGCAGTTCCACTGAATTGATATTTGCCAAACCGCGGCTGATTTTGAAAAATCACCGTTTTACAATGCTCTTTAGAATACTTTTAGAATAAAAAAAATAGTGGATTGTGTCTGTTCGTCCGTACGTCACGTAATAGCTGGAAACATGATATTTGGTGTGTGGCTGCCTTGTTGTCTGCCGCTGCGCAATATGAATTTCGATTTTTGATTTGACCCTCGGGTCATAGATTATCTCTTCCTTTTGGACTTAGAATTCTCAATGTTGCGTTACATAATAATAATTGTTTATTCACTCAGATCACATGGCAAGACAATTTATGTTCTTCATTTGTGGAAATAATAGTTCAGGCTCTGGTGGCAGTACTTTCAGTACTTTGATTAATATCATTACAAGTCTCATATAGGGGAGATAATCCTATCGATCTGTAGCCTATTTCACCAACATTGCAAAGTATATTTATCTAGCAAAGTATTCTTTGAAGGAGACATTTTCAATTTAAGGATAAATTTATTAATTGTTATTATATTGAATTTATTACTTTATCACAGCCATTTTGGCTGTGATAATGTAATATATTAAGTATAATAAGTGCATGTTTTTAATCATAAAATATATACCGTTGTTAGTTCTATATGAAATAATGCATTTCGGGAAAAATAAATGATTACTCTCTCAAAGTATACTTTGCTAGATAAGCAAACTTTACAATTTTGCTGAAATCGGCTACCGTGCAGTGGCCAAAACAACTTTCTGCATTCATCATGGCGGCCATTTTGGATTATTCAAGTTCCTCGACGATTGTTTAGAGAGGTCCCAGAGCTTGCACAAATACATAGACAAGTAATTATTGCATAATTACCAACAGTAGACTGTTTATCAGGGACTCTGTCTCAAATTGCGCATCTCATTGACGAACTAAATAAATAAATACCATAACTTACAAATACAAATATGTCTTTATATGTTAGAATTGATACCAGTATTTCAGCACAGTCAAGAATATAATAAATCATATTTATTTCCTTCGTATTATCGCATGTATCAGTCGACTTGGAATTCAAATATATAGTCTCTCTTTAATTATTAAGACACGCACGATGTATACAGCAGAGATGGAGGCAATATCGTATTTGCCAGAGTTAGCTGGCCAGCGTTCAGGGTGGTATTGATAACGTAATTATTAGATACTAAAGTTTTGATATACAGTGATATTTTGCTAGAAATAAATGAGCCAATTATCTGAGAAAACGGCGCTTATTATTAGCCGATCTATTTATAGATCGGCTAATATATTGGTTATCCATCGGTTTGTGAAAAAGTTTGTAACCACCCTTTTCTCCTATATTCGGTAATTTACAAACTCGAAATGTGTTGTATCACTTCCAAACTACATCAACCGGATAATTTTTGGATTTTTGGCCATTATCTCTGTTTAAAATTTTAAATAAGCGAAATAACACAATTTTTTAATAAATTAACGTAAATAACTACAAGAGTTCGGCGGTTTGCAAATTGGCGATGAATAAAATTTAGACGTCATAAACCGGAAGCTCCGCCATGTTCCAATATCTCGATACACAAATCAAAACACGCTCGAAGTTTGACCTAAATTCAGTTAGTTAGTTAGTGGGTTAGTTAGTGGGTGCGAAGTGTTCTATATACGGATATATACAATACAATATATACGGATATAGTCATCGTAAAGATCGCGAAAGGACACTGGAATAGTATAGATTGCATGCAGTAATCACAAATTAAGGTGTGGAATGCGAGAAACTGAGTTCGTGTTGAGTTCGTGTTGATGTGTAAACAGTAGTGTGATTTAATGTTACCCAATTAACATTTTGAAATACCCAATTGCTTCAAAACTGATGGAGTAACAATACTCAATTCCGTGCTTTCACTGTACTTAACATGCTTAAGACGTGCGAGATGGTGTATTTTGATGGACCTCAGACAATAAAAAATTGCAGTTTGTGTGGAATTTCATGAAAAATGTTTACAGATTTTTGCGATATTTACTGTAAATCATGCCAAACGTTGATGAACTTCTCAGATCAAATGCAGAATGTCACCATGTTGTCACCATTCAATGTTATTTATGAAAGATATTGTAAAATTTGTAAATATTTTTGATCAAAGTGCCATTGTCAGAAAACTCAAAATGGCCTCCTAGTAAATGGCAAATCCATGGTAATTTACTAAATATAACTGGGAGAATTTGGTTGGGGAGGAAATCAACACTTCTCTCACTTTTCCCTGAGATTCTGTAACTACTAAAATGTAGACATATATTGAACCCTGATTTGATCGGCTAATAACATCATGCTCTGCATGACTTTTCATTTTTGTATGTGATCACGGTATACAATGTACCAATCCTAATGATCCTGTGATGCGCTTTAACAGTCTTAACCATGGTCACGACGAGTAGCTATATACATACATATATACAAATATATACATACAGCTGTCTAGTAGTATTTAAAAAGCCGATCCTCCCTACCTATTTCTTCTGTATCGTTGCCCGCACCACAGTTTATTTTTTACAGGCCTTAGCGACCAGAGTAGCCCCAGATCAGACTGCGCGGATGCGCAGGCTGATCTGGGGTTACACTGGTCGCAAACGTTGCTTTTATTATCAGGGTATCCAAGCTAAGATATAAATGACATGAGCGAAATGTAAAATATATGAGCATAGGCCTGTTGCTTTCACTCCAACTGATTGTCCCCGTCCCATCAAATCGTTCACATGTCCTGTCCAATAATGATAAGGCCAGACAAACTCGTGGTTCGGGAAGCGGCCACGAATATTCTACACTCGTTTACTCATAGTCCGGGGACCCGTTCCACTAAACATCGTACGATAAAAAAGTTTGTACGAAGATTTAGATTAATTTTCTTTTCACATTAACGTGTTTCTCAAATGCTACCAATGTGTACCTACGGGTTCATGTCATTAATTGTAGCACATCCATGAACAATATTAAAACATCGAAAGTCAGAACAAGTGTTATTTTGCATTTCAAGTTGGCACTTACTAACTAACAGTTTAGTGAACCGGGCCCCTGGTTCATCGGATTATTTTGTTACGCTTCAAGTTGTGATTTGCCCCCATTTGCGTCACAAAACGTGCGGTCATCGCTATATTTATGCAAATTCCATTCATAAGTTTTACTACAACTTCCTAATAAGGTATTCGAGTATTTGTTATTTTTGGAATACACCCACGCTAGCGTTCCCGCGAAATTAAAAACGAAACTCGTAATTTACGGAGACCACAATGGCGACCAACTTTCTCGATAGTGATGATGAATTTAGCGAATTTGAAGGCTTTAATGCATCCGAGATCGGTTCAGACATTCATGTCAGTGATGTATCGTCAGATTCGTCGGACAGTGAAGCTTCAGACGATCAAAAAGTCGACCAACACGCCGACGGTTGGACCTCCGTCTCCGATTTCTCCGACATCGTGGTTTGTACAATTTTTGCGACAGTACCCCCCAGTGCCAGTTATTTATATTTCAAGGTATACTATGTTTCTTCACGTCAAAGTGCATGTAATACAGTAAGCTAAGTATAGGCGAATAGTAATAGGGCTGAGAACGGAAAACAAATAAGTCAAAGCTGATTTTGTTTTCAGGAAATGTTCAGAATATCAATTGTAATAATATATCAAAAATCCTCATGAATCCCACTGGAGCTTAAGCCGTCCGTCCGTCCGTCCGAGCAAACGAGAGCTACATTGTGACGTTAACCACACAGTGATGGACTTGTTAAGAGATGCTTATTCCGTTGTTAACCCCGTTATGAATTGCTCTTGTGGGGTTATTTTGTCTTATGGGGTTGTTTTTTATGCCGAATAATGCAAGTTCGATATTAAAGGTACATGCCCACTCACTAGGCACAAAATGTTCTTTATATCAGAGACATCATCTAATACATTTTCTGGTAAAATAAACATTCATTCACCATTACCCCACGTATTGATTGGCAATATTATACATTTTATATCAGACTGCTATCAGGGGCGATAACCAATTTCCTTAAAATGTTAACGGACATTACTATTTATTCCCTGTATTTATTTTTTGATGTGTATACTTCATAATCTGTCGAAAATATTATTTTTTCAGGTGACGCATTTAATTAGTATAAATAATTAAAAAATATCATGCCTCATACCACCGCGCGTCACTATCAGTAAAATAAATATTATTACATGATTATATCTGTATAGCGGGCACTCTTAATGTTTAGTACTGATGGAATAGTGACACACTTATACACTTATTTAATTCCTATAAAGAACAGCTTGTGCCTCCTGAGTGGGCATGTACCTTTAAATTTTGTTAAAGTATAAAATATGTATATTATCATAACGTAATAGCAGATTCCCTGATGCAAAAAATGTAAATGTAAATGCTTTGATTTAACTACGGCACTGGCTCTATGACCTTGCATGTCGTGACCGACTTTTTTAAGTCCCCATCCGATAGGACTAGGCTATCACGAAGGTGTCTTGCCCAAGGACACGCCGAATTGGCCAGTGTCGGGATTGGAACTCGGGACCTTTCGATCCGTAGTCCGATGCTCTACCACTGAGATTCCCTGATGCGCTATTGCATGTGATATGTATAGCTATTTAAGAGCCTTGGGGAAAGATAATCTACGAGAACCCAAACTTATCTTTGATAACACTTTCATATGTCGGCTAAGAATTAATGAGAATCACCACAAAATACGCATACTTTATCTCGTGTCTGCTGCAATCTTATCGGCATAGTGTCATTGCTAAACCATCGGGACCCGGATGTCGAAGCACTCATGTCGCCACCATGACACAAATGAGTTATTTCCCTTTGACATTATTTATAGAAATCCCGTGTATATTTTGTATATGTAATTGAATATACTCGTATCACATAGTTTGTCGTGTAATTGAAGTTTTGCAGAATTGCCTAATAAACAATGCTGTCTGATCGTTTTTATCGTGCTATGTCTTGAAGTTATGTTTGTTATTATCCAAGCATATTTGCTTGGATATAGTCCTTATACGGTTTTTGAGACCTCACATGATTTATGCAAATGAGTAATTGTCGACCAACGAACGTACTTCATGCTTCATGATTCTAGCTACGCCACGTGAGAGAGTTCCAAAGCGAGCGGTGCATTATGAACGTGTCACTCACATTTTTGGCCAGCTACATTTTTTTTCAGCTACAGTTATATTTTTAAAAACAGTTTGTGATTTTATAAAATATTAACTGTCGTGTTTCATAATAAATATTTTGTTAGGAAGGTTATATTTTTAGCGCAATGATCGACCGCTCCACATGTAATTTATACGTAGTTATACGCCATGAAAAATAGTTCTGATAGTGAGCTAACATTATATTGTGTAGTGTAATACATGTGTTGTTAATTTTTCTGTACGACATTTATATTACAAAATGTTTATCTGATTTAATATAATATAAACTGACATGTATTAATTTGAGTATATTATTTTCACGCGCACTGATACAATTAACATCGTGTCTCATGAAAAGTAGTTTCCGCCATTTTATGCCGACAAATTACAGAATCGTTTACATAGTCATAGGTCAATGGCTCGATAAAATCCAACATTGGACAGCGAAATGATGATGATTTAAAACAGAAACATTGTCTTTTGACAGTTACATACCGCATGCTTTAAATAATCATCTTGAGCCATCGATATTATTAATCATTGTCCATTTTACTTAAAACATCAACTAATCTATAATGACGTTACACAGAAAATGCAGTACGATACACTTCACAAAGGAAACATTGTCTTAGAGTTTGAATAATTTTAGGTTCCGCCGAACGAACGAGTACGCCGAAATATATTTCCGTACAAATCCAAAAACCTATTTATTATATACCCGTTCAACAAAACATGCATCCTAATCATTAAATAATTCCATCGATAACGGCCAACAAATGGTATTAATTCAGCGACCATTTGTTGTTGACAGTTTACGTCAATTTGCGGGATAAGATTCAAGCAGTGTCTATGTACACGGTTACGGGTAGAATCTATAGCGATTTTGAACACGGTCCATATCGGGCAAGTTTAATTCACGGATTATTTGTCGGCTTTACGCGGCCGGGCTAACAAATAATAGGACTGCGAGTATAGACTAGTGTATACGCGGCCACATATATCGTCTCGTATACAGTTGGGTTAACGCGCATTTCAGACGCCGAACATAACGGCATGGGACGAAACTGTCGGCGCCGGGTCCGAAAACATTGAATTTAGTAATTAAGGCAGCACGCAGCGCATGCAAACATAGCCACTAACAATTAAACTAAATCTATGTCACTCAACGCTTATAGAAAATAAGAAGTGTGCAAGCCTCTGAGCAAATTCGCTGCTATTTGTTTGTTTATGTTCATTTAATACTTAAAATATAAATAACACTAATAGTGAATATGTCTCATACGTTTTGGTAATGATCATATGTAAAAGTTTTTTTTTTATAAATAAGATGCAACATTACAAAAACTGGAAATAGCAATTTATTTTTTAAAAAACTGGGCGAGACTTTTTGACCTGGGCAAGTACTTTTTTTTTATTTTCTACCTACCTTGGTTCAACCTTGGTTGAAGGCCGTTTCTTGTAAGCTAGGCTTGTACTGGCCTATTTTAGCGACGTCAAATTGGATAATTGTCTTTGAAACTGGGGGGAGAGCGCAACTAAATCATGGTTAAAATGTCTGTACAATATTTTCACGTGTTGAATTTGCTGGGTCTCTTCTTCCAGGCGGAGTTGAGTGAACTTTTGAAACTATTTAGTGTGTTCGAATTTACACAATCACTAGGGAGTGCATTCCAGTCTGTGACGACTCTTTGAGAGAATACTTTTTGTCGCAACTGCGAAGGATTTCATGACTTTCAGTCCTTTGATATATATATATAGAACCATTATAGTGTTTTCTACTCTCGTCGAATGACCTAGATTTTGCAAAACCTGATTCGGGCCTGCTTTATTTGCCAATTTCATATTTTCACACTTATTACGTTTATTGAAAACAGTGTCGACCTAGATCAGACTGCACAGATGTGCAGTCTGATCTAGGTCTACCCTGTTCACAGTCATTGCACTATTCAGTAAGAAATAAACGCTAAAATAAAACATAGGACCGGCTCTCTATAAATAGATTTGCAAAGGCAAAGTACTAGCTACGATCCCTCATTAATCCACGCTGTTCACCCGATGATTAATTGAGGTTTAATAACCAACTGGTGAGCAGTGCAGACCCAGACCGGACTGCGCAGATGCGTACGGAGCCCCGCAGGGGACATGGATTTGTTTTATTAATTCGTACCCACGAAATAACAATTCGTTCTCTCGAATTAACAATTCGTTCTCTCGAATTAACAATTAACAATTCGTTCCCACGATATGACAATTCTGTTCCCACGAAATAACAAGTGTTATATCGTGGGAACGAATTGTTATTTCGTTGCCACGAATTGCTAAATTGAGCGAACGAATTGTTAATTCGTGGGAACGAATTGTTAAATTGATGGAACTAATTGTTATTTCGTGGGAACGAATTGCTATTTCGTGGGAACGAATTGTTATTTCGTGGGAACGAATTAACCCTTTGAACCCGAAAGCCCGCTATATCGTTTTATGCAAACAGTGCAGATCCAGATAAGCCGGCTCGTAACGAGCCGTCTCATCAGTGTCTACACAGTTTGCAAGTAATTTTCATATTCTTTAGAACATAAACACCTCCTTTTCATAAATGGACCAATCCGAAAATCATTTTGTGACGATTGGATTGGTCGGAAAATTATCATATCACAGTCCATTCTAGATAATTAGGGTTGAATACACACGCTATTGTCAGATTGCGACACATGGTGTTCCCCAGATTATGAATTGAGGTTTAACCCTTTCAACCCTAAGGAACTGGAATGGACCGTGATATGCTAATGTTCCGACCAATCCAATGGTCACAAAATGATTTTCAGATTCATCCATTTATGAAAAGGGGGTGTTTTTGTTCTAAGAAATATGAAAATTACTTGCAAAAAGTGCAGATCCTGATGAGACGGCTCGTTACGAGCCGGCTCATCCGGATCTGCACTGTCTGCACTGTTTGCATAAACCGCTATAGCGGGCTTTCGGGTTCAAAGGGTTAATGGCCAACTGGCGCATAATTCAGACCCTGATCAGACTGTGCAGATCCACATGGCATGGGTCTACACTGCTGCATTATAATATTGTCTGTTTAATCTAAAACATTTTTAAATGTAAGTACTTTTTCATCAATAACGATGATCCGACTTTCTTACATTGGTAATGTGGTGATTACCGCATACCGTGTTCTTTATCAAAGTATCACAGGTGGGGGCCAAGGTGTTGAATATTCAATTACCTCAGAATATATCTACCGATGATAAGAGCTGCATTTTTGCAGACTTCAGTGTTGTTGCAACGATATTACAGCGAAGATAGTGGAACAAAAATATCACTTGAGACCTAATGATGCTTCTACAAGATATGTTTTAGTATGCTTTATCTAATATAACTTTCTAATAAAGATGGATAGGATTTAAACAGCTACAACAACACAGTTAAATTCGGGAAACTTGTAACAAAAATATGCTTATTTCATTTGTGTCTGGTCCCGGTTTTTTCTGCCGACGTACCCTTGGCTATTACATGGTGGGTATAGTACGTCACGGGCACCTGCTTTTGGATGGGGTGCACTGAATCAGGTAAGAAAACACCTCCACTTTAGACCATGCTTTATTTAATATCTCAGAAACTATTTAAAATATTTTGACGCGATATAGTACAACTAGCCCGGATAATAGATCAGCAACACTTGCCGATGTCCCCACCAACGTAGATGTAGCCGTTCAGGAGTTATTTCGAGAAGACCTACATTTTGATAAAAATAAGGATAGATTGGGTGCACTACTGTCTGTTCCACGTTTTACTGCCGATGAACTTTTTGCAATTAAACACATTAAATCTAAAAAATATTTAAAAGTAAGTACCTTTTCATCAATAACAAAAAAGTCACCCTCCCCAATTTTTTTTGTTTCATGAATTTCCATCAAATATTGATTTTATTGCGAAAAAACGATTTTCCTCAATGGGAATTTAACATGGGGGCTAAAAATAAAAAAATAAATATTTTTTTTTATTTCTCAATCGATTTTCAAAATCTAACTTTTGTTTTCTTAATTACATCATTTAATGTGTTTAATAGCCAAAACTTCGTCGGCAGCAAAACGTGGAACAGACAGTAGGGTTTAAAATTCGGGTTTTCCTATTGGATTGGCGAATGTCTTTTATTATTGCATGTCAACGCAACACGATGAGGGCCTGTGAATGTCCGTATGTCTCTCTTGGTTGCTACCAACTTCATTTTCTACCGATTTCTGGTCATAATTTGGATCAGAGTGCACCCCCATCTTTCCTTATTACCATCAAAATGTAGGTTTTCTCGAAATAACTCCTAAACGCCTGACTAAATTACCGATGACGGGTGCATTAGTAGGTTTTGCTATTAATTTTCCGGGGTATCTGTGCAGTAGTTGCTGAGATATTAAATAAAGTATGGTATGAAGTCAAGGTGAATGACCACGTGGTACTAACAACAACAACAAGTACCGATTCAAAGTACGTATTATTTTATAGTGTCCTTATTACGTAACGGAATTTGATGAAATATGGCGCATCAAACGCGTCCTGTTAAGCTGCATTTGGTGGTATTTTCGCCCAAACTTCTGTGGTGTTTGCGAATAATCGATTTCCGTGTCTCCGACACGGAAATCGATTCTTCGCAAAAAACACAGAAGTTTGTGCCAAACTCACTAGACCACCAAATGCAACTCATGAAGACGCGTTTGCTGCGCCATATTTCATGACAATCCGTTGCATAGTAAGGAAAATATCAAATAATACTTACTTTGGAGTGGGCGACGTTGTTGTTGTTGTAACCATGCACCTTGGAAGTGGAGGATGTTTCTTACTGATTCAGTGCACCCCATCCACCCATCCCGTGACATACTAACCACCATGTATTATCACTGACAATTGCCCTATGTGAATTGTAAAACACTGCCGTAAAAAAGGTGGAGGTAGAAAACGATCCATTTTGGAAATTGGCCCTGCGAAAACACCGAGAAGCAAGATTTTCAAAATCGATCAGTGAATCCCTGATCCCTGAGCATTCATAGAATGTCAAATAAAGCAATTATTGTGATTGTATCAGTCCCGGGGTCAAGAAGGTAACATCAGTGTTGCATTAGTTATGCCCTGTTATAACCCGAAACATTTGTCTGTGTCGTTCATGTACGATTCCTTATTTACTAGTCTCAGTAAAAGCTCTCCAAATGGCACAGCCAATGCGGCTAGTGAAGCGGCATTACCCATGTAATTACAAGGTGCATGATCACGTGGTCACAACAACAACAATTGCTGAAAGTGTTGAAAGCGCGCCCACTCCAAAGTAAGTATTATTTGATATTTTCCTTAATAGGCAACGGATTTTGATGAAATATGGCGCATCAAACGCGTCTTGTGAAGCTGCATTTGGTGATCCCGGGAGTTCGGCACATACTTATGTCGTTTTTGCGAAGTACACAGACCACCAAATGCAGCTTAACAAGACGCGTTTGATGCGCCATATTTCATAAAAATCCGTTACATAATAAGGACAAAATAAAAGAATACGTACTTTGAATCGGAGGGTTTCTGTAATTTTCAGTACTTGTTGTTGTTGTTATTGCGACGTGATCATACACATTGAATTATGTGCAATCAGTGTTGCAAAGCACAGACATGTTTTTGAGAAATCACACTAAATTACAGTAAAACCCCTTTACAGCCTGTGGACCTGTCCGGTGTGGAGGGGTTCCACTGTATTATTTATTACCGGCGGTTGCCATGAAGTAGATGGGCGTGACACTGTGTAGACTGTCTGGTACCGTCATCATGGCGCGCTGCACCAATAACGTCATATACCCGGCAACGTCGCCCAGTCTATTGGCCAACTCGCTGATTCCCGGCTTGAACTTTTCATTCTCTATAAGTCGCACTGCGAAGCTTTCGTCCCCATCATCCTTCGTCCAGGCGTACACCTTGACCTTTGTGCCGGAACTTCCGCCATCCAAAATAATACCGTACCCGTCGGCGTCGTCGCCGTCGTTGGATGGCATAGGGGTTAAGGCTACACACGTACTGATACATAGCAGAAAAACCATATGCATTGCCTGCAATAGAAACAGACAACTATGTTTACACATCGACTCTATTGTTGGTCAGAGGTTGGTAAGTGATTTGAACACCCCTGTAGACAATCTATATGCAAACCTGGGCACGAAATAGTTCGTGCTTCACGGTAAACCACACACGCTTTGCAGCTATGGTCATTTGGTGACACACTGAATACCTGCTGAGAAAAGGGACCTTACGACGGCGACCGTAGCCCACATCAGTCTACACATTTGCGCAATTTGATCAGGGGATACGTTGGTCGCAATTCAAGCAATTAAAGTTATTATTGTCATCTAGCAGAATTTGATCAATATATCGACCGAATAACTACAAAAGGTGGTGAGAATCTGTACTGGTCACTCATACATGTAATGTACATTCATTGTTTTATCAACCAGCGACCCACGCGAGTAGCGAGAATCAGATTGGTGCAGCCTGGATATACATGTATTTTTACTAAAGGGTTTTGTTAATCCACTGGGAATTTGAAAAAATAACCAGGAGACACGAATTAGACAGTCAACACATTCCAATTAAACACGTCTTTAATTCCGAGAGGTATGAATTAAAGACGGCGGATTTTTACGTTTTCCGTCTCCAAGGACTGTCCACACAAGTTCCCACTCCACCTGCCCCTCTACTCAGACAAGGAATAGATGCAGTAACATTTCAATCTTTGGCATACATTTTGCGGATCCGGACATCTTGGTTGGACTATCGAATGGATAAATGAATGATGATAAACAAACACACGAATTTCACTTGTTTGCGGGGACAAACCTGGGTCAGTAGCTGACGTATAGACGAAATATGATAACAGAAACACTCACGGAAGACATGACTAAATTGTAATAAATGTAGAACATTGTTAAAAATTACAATATATATACATACCTGTTTCTCCATGTTTCTGTTTACCTTCGTACACGGAATATACCCGAGGGGTGTTCAGTAAATCGTAGGAAAGTGCTATAAATATATGCTCTCTCGTGAAGTGGTATGTGTTCACATCACTCAGCAACCATTTATACATACATGTAATACACATATTGGTATAGTTTCATAACTGTGGTGTGGATAGCGATTGGCTTACAAATACGTTATAGTCTGTATTCAGACAATAGCATAAACTAAATTAGTCATCAGTTGCACACAAAACTAGCTTTCGCAGACCTAGTTTTCTTTTCAGTATAATAATTATATTATTTTTCATCAACCCCGATCACTTAACCACCATACACGATTATTTGTGATTTGTAACTCCATGATTCGGTGTACGAATACAATCTTCAGTTTCGGCTTCCATTCTCAGAAATCTCTATTTATCATTTTTGGTTTTCCAAAAATCTATTTTTTCATCGACGTTTTTGCCCCCCCCCCTCCCCACTACTCCCCACCCCACCCCACCCCCCCCCCCCCTCCCCCCCACCCCGAATGGTCAATTACGGCCTAGAACAAGCACTAGTGATACTTTATAGTGTTTATTCCATACTAATCGTACTAATGTCAATTGATGTTTACGAGATGTTACAGGAATTTAATTGTTGAACACCCCTCGTAAATGATTTGTATGACTGACTAACTATAATAGGTACATAATAATGGGTATAATAGGTACATATTATTGCATTTATGATTCACGTGCATTTGCATTTGTATACGCTACACCAGGATACGAGGTCCTTCGCTTACAAACATATTCTATGCATGTACGGCTTGGTGATTATCAATTCTTCAATGTTTTGAAAGGGAACTGTGTGGGCTTAAACGTGTTGGGCTATGTATATACAGTAAAACGTCTCTAAACCGGACACACAGGTGACGTCATTGTGTTTCATTTAATTTATTTCATTGCCGTGTCTGTTCATGACTGAAAATGACAAAAAAATGTACAAATATTGCTTAGTCACATGGAAACTGTAAGCTGAACAACTTGGGGACCTCCGATTAGAGAGGATCCACTGTGATATATACTTCATTGAATTGGTATAGGCTATCAATCAGCTTCACTCTTTGCGGCATATATCGTATACATGAATGAATGTCAAACACAAATAATTATCATAGTTGTGCCAGTGGGACACGAACACTCCAGATGGCGGCATGACGCGAATAAAGCAAACATGGATGTTTATTGTTATTGATCGGCTGTCATAATTATAGAAACAGTTCCTTTGATGACACATTGAAGTTCACAATTTTCATTGAATACTAACCAGATGTTATGACGGGGGATTACTATGACGGGGGATTACAGTCAATAACGCGAGGGTAGCTCGCGAGTTAAAATACAGCACGCGAGATCTTAAATAGCTCGCGTGCTTCTTTTACCTCGCATGGTAAATGTAGCTCGCGTGCTACTAATTACAAGCTCGTGTGGTACATTAAGCACGCGAGCTTGTAATTAGTAGCACGCGTGGTAAATGTTGCTAGCGTGCTAATGACGGGGCAAGACAGTCAATACATGACGTTTTACTGTAGCTCGTGTGGGTCTTATACCTCGCGTGCTAAAGTAACCACGCGTGCTGTTGGTTAGGCTCGCGAGCTGAAGAATGGCTCGTGTGCATATTGTAGCTCGCGTCCTAAAATGACTACGCGAGCTATTTTAAGGGCTCGTGTGGTTACAATTTAGCTCGTGTGGTAGTAACAACCAATCACATCGTCTGTTACAAATATGTATGGTTAATACTGGTGTTGTTGTTGTTGTTTTTGTTGCTATATACGAGACTGACATTTCGGCGCTTATTTTTATTCGCCGCACCTGTCTGTGTGAATGGTCCATTTTTTTACCCGGTTTGTGTGATTTGGCTGATTAATTTTTTGGCCCGGTTTGTGGGATTAGCATAGGCCACGAATGCACGTGAATGTTGTTTTTTTTTTTTTAAATGAACAAATTACAATATAATTCATGTTATAATAATCACGGCCCCCATGTCCTCGTGGTACACCATACCCGCCCCGAAAACCTTTGTCACATATATGTAGATGAAAAAGTGGCAAGTGAACCAGCATGTAGATATCTATTTACTACAAATAGCATGTGTCTACCAAATACAGTTTACAGTTTAGAGATGCATAATAAGTAACATTTATTTATCAAATAAGATTTATAGTTACTGCATGACCCACAGTGTGAGCTATGCAAAGAAATAAATTGGAAAGTGCAAAATTGAAAATTGGAAAGCGCAAAATTCCACACTCAAAATAAATACGCATTAGGTCTATTTCAACCAAATCGAGGTCAGTGTGATTTGACATTCAATGACCCAGAGCCGATACGTGGTGTGTGTTCTTGCTGCTGCTTGGTTCACTAGTCCACTATAATAGTAAAATGTAGTACACACTACCATATTTAGCAAATGTATTGTTCCAGGTCAGTGACAGAATTTACATATGTGTACAGATGATTCATCACAGCTGATGATTGGTCGAGAGTTTGTCCTTGGCCTCGTAATATATTATAATAGTTTATTTATAGCAGGGACCATACATACACTCATTTGTCATAGTATATAGGCCTAATATCATTTGGAAGCACAACATCTAAGCTTTGTTAAACATTGTTAATACTTTATCAATTAGCAAATGTTTTAGGCAAAAAGAATATTTCAATCACATACGAGGGAATGAACTAAAATAATATATATCTATTCTGTCATTACAATCTTCCTCATATTTTTCAGATGTAGCAATGGCAAAGCCATACATGTGTATATCAAAATGTAAGAAGTGGGCTTAGTCCATCTTCAATCTGGGTGGACACCGGCCTGTGATCAATAAATGATGGGTGTATCCGAGGGCAAGTACAGTACTCAACCCATAAAGGCAAGAACTGGAGTGGCCGTCAGAGACATCAGATACATGTACTATACCAACATTAGTGCACATCATTAATTAAGAAGCACAATGCTATCTTGAGTCCATCTCAATGACATCAATGAGTCTATGATAGCAACCGCAGTAGTATATAGGGAGTCAAAATGATACCACCTACTGTGATATCATTTACAACCCTCTATAATACCCCCACCACCCCCGAAAAATCACAAATTGGTTAATGAGGAAATTTTCTCCCGACAGCAAATTTATGAATTTTTGAGAAAATAATTAATGCAATTTCAATGTGCCCACGAGTGATAGTTTATATTCCAACACCCCATTTTTCTCCTCCAATATAGCTAATTGATTTCGCAGATCAGCAACTAATTCTACCAGCTCTAGTCTACCACGTTCACCTTTAGCTACCTGACAGCGTAGTTGCTTATGTCTACAAAGAGTTTGGGCACTAACGAATTTACAAGGGCATCTGGGGCATTGAAATTGCGGGGGGACACAAGGAAGTTTTCTACGTCTCGCTAGATGCCTTCGTAGATAGTCTTTACGCGTAAACGTCTTACAACAAGTCTCACACTCCATTATATATGTATTTTATATATATATATATGTATATGTTTATATTCAATTGGACGTGAAAAAAAACATAATGTTTTCGCGACCAATTGAACAGATAAATTTCATAGGTTATACAAAAGTATATTACAGAAAATATGATAACGCCAGAAATAGAAAGTTTGAGAAGAGAAGCCGAATCTCTAGGGATTACTTATAGTAAACGGTTGAGAGTTAGGGGGTTGACAAATCTGATAAACGCCACAAAGAATGAGGCGTTTATGAAGCGGTTTACCAGCGCCCACAAACGAGGAGCCTTTAAAGACCTCTCACTAGCAGAGGAAGTTGGTAACATAATTGAAAAAGAAAGTATTGCGGGGTTAAGGGCTAGTGTAATTAATTCTAAAGAATTACCTTCAAGCATCAATAATTTGTCTCAAATTAGACGCACAGGTGACCAAATACCAAATAATAAGAAAAAATCTATAGTTCGCGCGATAGTGGAAAAAGGTGAAGAAATATTGGGGGCTCACGATGAAACATTGGAAAAGGTAGAAAATGGAAGACGGGTAGTTACATTATCCTTTCGTACAAACATTGACATCAACGAGTCTGAACGCATGTCCGATAAACTCGCTCCGTATCTAACAACAAATTTTTATTTGAGATATTCATATTCTTACAAGCTAGAACATATGGAGGAAACTAAAAATGGAAAACCTATAACTCTAATATTTCACAAAAATCTCGGTGGTAGCGAACCACTATCATCAATGAAAACCGTTAAAAAATGGCTGTCAGATAAGGAGCAAAGACGAATAATGTCCGATAAAATAGACAGACCAAATACAAAGTGGAAGTTTGTAAGATGGGTAGAGGTTTTTGTAAAGCTAATACAGGGCAGTAGGGGAATAGATTTGGGACTAAAATCCAAAGAAGCAGCAGGAGGAGAACTTCCAGAATGGTTGAGGAATAGAAAAGGTATGTATTCTTTAGATAAGTATAATTACGATCTTTGTCTGTTCAGGTGTCTAGCTATGCACCTTGATAAAAAGATCAGACCTGACAGATGTACAATGAAAAAGCGAAAGAAGAACTTAGTAAGCAATATTTCGGTAGTAATGTTGTTTCACCAATTCCTTTTTCAGATCTAAAAAAGGTTGAAGAGGTTTTTAAGGTAGGTATAGAAGTATATCAACCGACCAAATATGACGTATGGTGGTTGAGAAAGGTACCAGCACACTATAAGGAAATAGGTAATAAACCAATGACAATAGGACTGTTTAATAATCACGCATTTCTGATAAAAAACCATAAAAACCTATCTAAAATTTACGCCTGCGATAATTGCAAACAGAAATTCACGAAAGCGAGTAATATTAAGAGACACGGACCAAAATGTATGAAAGGTGAGACAAAAATAGTATGTGATGGTAATTATTTAGAGCACCCGCGTTCGTCGTTCGAGAAAGCGTTTTACCCAAAAAGTTCTAACAGTTATGGGGCGATCGATTGGATGTACTCTGTGGAAAAGCAGGAGGGAATTCACATTCACCACGAACAGTGCGGACACGGGGGTGAAAGATGGATTTTAGGAGCTCCGGTAGATGGATACTGTCCAGAAACCAATACCGTATATCAATATCACGGCTGTTACTGGCACGGGTGTAAGATTCATGCAAAGCATAAAAAAGAAGAACGCGCATCCACAATGAGAAGAGATAAAGTTATTAGAAAAAGCAAAGAATTCAACCTAGTAGTTATGTGGGAATGCGAATTTCGAAGAACGGGTAAAGATATAAAGATCGGTTGCGGCACTACTCTTTATCCATATCAGATAGTATATGATTTTGAGGCATATCTCAACCCAGAATTTAAAACGCTAGGTAATAGTTTAGAGTACGAAGCTGAGCACGTTCCGGTAAGTGTTAGTATAGGAGATAATTTCTCAGGAACAGTAACTCATATCTGTGATAAAGATCCTGCAAAACTTATCGAAAAATTCGTAGAAGATTTGAAAGTCAGGGGAAAAGCTATAAGAGAAGAAGTGTGGTTAAGATATGGGTTTAATACAGAAAATTTACATAAAAAGCGGGTTTCTCAGATCGAACAATAAATAGAGCAAGTGCCGGTTATAGGATTTAACAGCAGTAAGTACGATATAAACTTAATAAAGAAATATTTAGTAGGCGAATTGGCATCAACAACAAAGAAAGTAATGGTCGGAAAACGGGCAAACGCGACAATATTTCTATTTACTCCGGAGTTTAGATTTCTTGATGTAATACTTTACCTAGGACCGGGTGTAAGTTACGATAGTTGGATAAAAGCCTACGACTGCAAAGGACAGAAATCTTTCTTTCCTTACGAGTGGTTCGATTCTCCAGACAAACTTGATTACCCAGGACTGCCGGATATAGAGAATTGGTATTCCAAACTATCGGGGAAAATGTTACTAGATGAAACAGAATTAAGTAAATGTCGTAGAATTTTCGAAGAAAAGAATATGAAAACTTTCAGAGATTGGTTGAAATATTATAACGATTTAGATGTAGCACCGTTCCTAGAAGCGGTAGAAAAAGTGTGTGAATTTTATAAACACAGAGGTGTGGATATTTTCAAAGATGCGGTAACACTACCGGGTGTGGCTATACAATATTTATTGAGAGGAACCATTAAAGAACAAAAATCTATAAAGGTGGTTATACCGGAGGGGGCTCTATATGCACCAAAAGAAGAAACATACGAAATGATGAAAGACGCTCTAGTCGGGGGTCCATCAATCGTATTTACACGCTATGCAGAAGCCGGTGTTTCAAATATTAGATCTAATTCCTCATTTGGATCAAATGAATTAACAAACCTTGCAAGGCTATTTTAGGGTATGATGCAAACGCGTTATATTTATCTACGTTAAATAAAGATATGCAGTGTGGGAGAGAAACTATACACCATATAGATACCCCACATAATCCTAAATTTATTAAAAAGTTTTGTAAAAGAGTTTTATATGGAGACTGGTTTGGGTTTGCGGAGGTGGATATAGAAGTTCCACACAACTTAAAAGATAAATTTTCTGAAATGTCTCCACTTTTTATAAACAGAGAAGTAGATGTTGATGAGGTTCCAGCACACATGATAAAATATTTGGAAGATACTGGAAGAACTAGAGGAAATGGAAGAAAATTGGTGGGATCTATGTCGGCCACTAAAGTATTGCTGTACGCGCCACTGTTGAAATGGTATTTAAAACACGGCCTAGAAATAACGGGAGTTCATCGTGTTATAGATTATATTAGTGGTAAACCCTTCGAATGGTTCGCAAAAGAAGTTACAGCCGCAAGACGAACAGGCGATGTAGAACCAAATAAGAAACCAGTAGCGGATATAATGAAATTATTAGGCAATTCGTGTTGTGGAAAAATGATAGAGGCAAAAGAGAGACATTTAAATACGACATATACACAAGACGAAACCTGTGTTGCCAAAGCGTTAAGATCTGCATTCTTTGATGATTTGGAAGAGATATGAGATGCGTACGAAATATCTTCCCGAAAACCCCGATGTGCAGTAAAGAGCCCCTTCCACTGTGGAATAGCGGTTTATCAACTAGCTAAATTGAGAATGTTGGAATTTTACTACGAATTTCTAGACAAATACGTAAAAAAGAGAAGACTTTGAATTAATACAGATGGACACGGATAGTATGTATATGGAGGAGTTAGTGGAAAAACGATAGAGGAATTGATTAGACCTAACTTACTAGACGAGTTTGAAAAAGAAAAAAATAAATGGTTGGCTTGGGATAAATGGAGCGAAAGAGAGCCAGGACTTTTCAAAATGGAATTCAGCGGAGATAGGGCGATAGCGTTATCTAGTAAGTGTTATTTCGTAGAAAAATTTAATTCAATTAATAAAAACTCTGCGAAAGGAATGTCCAAGAGAACTAACAATTTAAATTGGGATAGATATAAACGAGTACTAAGTGAAACTACGATATGGAAAACACATTATAGATGTAGCACAAAATAGAGGATTTAAAATGAAAAGACGGCGTTATGAAAACGTACTGTCAACAAAAATTAGGACTCTCTGCGTACTACGATAAAAGACGCGTGTTACCAGACGGAATACATACAGAACCTCTCTTGATTTAAGCAATCGGGGGCAGCTTGGTGTCAGAAGGTACCATAAGAAGTTCTTCGCGAACAAAACCGCGAGATGGACCATCAGCCAAATAATAGAGCACGGGCTCATCGGGTTTGGTAATAGAGCGATCCAGATGATATACATTCAGAGACCACACGGGATCAGTCGCGCGGCGGCTGCCACCTTCAAGCTCTCCCGGTTGATAGAGGTACCGGACGTCAACATCCGATGGAAGCGCAATCGGCGATTGCTGCTCCTCTAAACCAACGGGTCGCCCGCGCGAGACGGCAGAGGGCTTGTGTCAAGGTCATTACCAAGGTCAGGAATGATCGAGACAAATTGTCTCCACCAATTATCATATGAACCAAGTATACTTCAATTGTTATGACGTTATGGCCAATATAGCTTGATCTGACGAACGAAAAGTGGTAACAATGCAGTTGAAGTGTAAGGGATAGGCCAGAGTAGATAAGTACACGTAGTCACTTAATCACTTATAATGTACACTATATTACATGGGGAACACACAGGAATACATGATACATTGATATGCGAACATCACTGTACTGTGCATGATACTATTCAATTACTACAAGGTTGTAAGCCAATCGACTGTTATACTTTAACGCAACTTAAAAGCTATAGACGAATAAACTCGGTATGTGGTATCTCAATGGTCCCGTAGTGGACAATAGTATGAATGTACAAGTACATTTGATGATCGCTAATCAAAGTGAAATAACATACAAGTATAACATGGCATAACGAACATTGGAGGACAAATGACAATCATCTGAGCTACCCCAGTGCTGGCGTATCTCAATAGATAGTGTAACCTCTGAGTATCAAGGTCCCAAGGTCTGCCTCACCCGCAATATGAGGTCTAGTCAACAATATGGCTATAATCCAACTTCAATGGGATTAATCCATAAACAATATATGTAGTCTTACTACAATCCTTTAGCCATGATATGTCATGATAGGAGTATTACCATACACTATCAAAGTATACATATGTATTGCCTATGCAATATATTTCCAAAGTATGAATGTCAAAGTCAAAGCCGGATGTGGTTACATCACATGATAGTCAATAACGATAATGTTCCGGAAGCTGGTTCCCGGAAGTAAAGTTCCACAGGTAGTATTATCTCCGGAAATGGTGGACCAGATGTAAAGTTCCTATGGTATCACTCGACTGTAGCAACCCGGATGTGGTAGACCGATGTAAAGTATCCATGGTGAATCAATGGGTTGTAATACCGGAAGTGGTAGACCGGATGTAAAGTTCCGATATAATACAAAATGGCGATTATCACGTTGGCTAAGACGCCGGGAAAAGTTTCACTTAGGTGACATTCAACTCGGTGGTAGTATAATGATATGATATGTGTGTATGGCGTTTCACTTCACTAAACTAGGCTGTGACTGTCTGCTGAAACGCGAGGTAGCTATCACACACTGCTCTATACAGGCCTGTACCCGAAGCTGCTACACACACTGCGCCAGACAGACGTACGGACACTCGGACGACCCGATACTCTGCACTGACTGGGGTCTGCCCTCAAACGAGTGGACCAAAACGTCCAATGTGGCTCGCTGGAGCGTTCTCAAGAGGCTACAAAAATGAAATGAATCTCCAATTACTGGACGAATACGCACAGACAGACAGACAGGATGCACAACAGACTAAAACGGGAATCGAACAACGGCAAATCACAGCTGAAATAAAATGTTCTAGGTACATACCAAAATCCTCCGTGTCACTGGTGAATACAGTACTAGTCTTCTGTAACCAGAAAATATGTGTCCCGCCAACACATAGCGAGACATCGCTTATATACGCACCAGTGAAACCATGCACGGAATATGGAATATGCCTACCCCTCGTACGACATCTCACATAAATACTACAAAACCATGGCTTTGCCATGTCACCCGTGGGTTATATTTTGGCATAAATATATGTTCCCACGCCTTAAATTCAACCAAACCAGTGTACAGCCCTCGTGGAATAAATACCATCCAACATGGTATACACCACACTACCATAAATCTGCACACTATAGACCCAGATCTCATAATCCGAAATCTACTCGACTGGTCTCGACAATGCGAAGGTCGCTTCTTGGCCCCGCCAAATCCCTCCATAACGGTCCTACGGCTATACACTCAAATGAGAGTGTAGCACATACTAAACTCAAATATCGTGGTCATTTACGGAAATATCACGACACAAAACATCACCATTATGGGATCTGATATATCCGTGTTGGCCAGTACCAGGCTATGATGAAACACTAACCCTAGCATACATAACAGGGCAGACCATGTATGGTCTGCGCTATATACTGGCTTCACCTACAGAAGGTCCCTTATATGGTGAAACACTGACACGCGGACAAACTCGGCTGGCACGGACAGTGGACATCCGTAATACTAAAAGGTATATTTTCCCTGGCGAAACCAGCACACGCAGTCAACGAGTTCTCCTACCACACACATGCATAGTCCCTGTGGCACATATGGCGTGACATCAGTAAAACATTGCTCATAAAATAGAAACGTATATTTAAATCCGCAAATAGGACACGCATAAACGTATCTCCACCAATACAACATAAGCCCCCTTATTACACGCACATTGTACATGGCAAATGTACATGCTAAATCACAGGTGTGTAAACATCACAGGTGTGTGAAACCACAGGTATGTGGAATCACAGGGATGTGAAATCAATAATACGCACAACAATACAACACAGTACCACACATCACAAATATACAATTATACGGAATCCAGAATGTACAAGAATGCACGTGTCACGCGACAGCTTGCTCGTCACCTTTTTAGACTTAATGGCATCTACGGGCTTCTTACCTATCAATCTGGTCACCTCTCCGTTCAGTGCGGAGACCACGGCGGGCAGTCTGGCCACCCACTCGGTCGATCGCAAATGAGGGTCTACAAGTTCTTTGGCATATTGGTGTCCGAACAGCCTCTCAGCCAGGGTTCGATTGAACCGCTCCACGATCCCCTGGTCCCGGTGGATGTTGACGCGGCCGCGTCTGATAGAAACTTTGTGCTTAGACAATAGATGAGAGACCGCGCCCATGAACTCGCGGCCGGGATCGACCTGGAGAAGATTCGGCCATTTGAGAGGACTCCTCTTATATATTCGGGAAAGAGCCTCGGCCACTTCCTTAGACTCTTTAGTGGCCAACGGCTCAGCCCTCTTATAACGACTCGCTACGTCAACGATTGTCAGTGCGTACTTGTACGTTTTGCGACCGACGCGATCGTGAGGGAGAAACAGGAGATCCGCTTGGTGAACTTGGTTCGGCACCGGTACGTCGAATTTCGGGCGCGGAATATTGTGAGGCGCGGGTAAATAGATCTGCCAGATGGCCTGCTTCTTGAGCCATTCCTTGACTGCGTTTTCTGAAACGTTGGTCGTCGCCGCGAGGTTCTTGATGGCGGCGAGTCCCTTCGAGTAGCCGCGTGGGCTATAGTATGTGTTTGCCAGCTTGCGCGTTAGTTTGGTATCAAGTTTGCGCGTGTTCATCGTATGCGAAGTATTCTAATATATCGGACAATCTCCAACATGCCCTCACCAGTTCGTCCGGTAACTGCGTCGTTAATAATAAACCTTTGTTGGAAGTACAATCGCGATTGGTTTTGGAGGTTAAGTTCTGAAGGAACTCGGAGGAATCTAATTCATCGATTGGAGTTGAGGAGGAATCTAACATCCGCTTTGCGAAAAGGGTGGCCGCTTTTTCATCCTCGCGCCACGTCTCGAGAGAATCTCGGGCCAGATGAATCATACTCTTTGCCACCCCGGTAATGACGTAAACGTACTAAGGGCAATGTAGCCTACATCGATATAGCTAAAATAAATATCGTCAACTAACATCGTTCTATATATATATATTTATAAAAAAAATGTTTTTTAATTAATTAATTATTTTTTAAAAAATTATTTTATATAGTAGCCGACGAGACCCACCACACCCATTCCCACGACGATGAACGCGATCTCGCGGTCTTTTTGGGCCTCTGACGGTACATAGAAATCTTAAAGTTGGGGCTCGGGATCCATTAGATCGAGACTTTTCTGCGGATTTGCCAGCGCGTACTCGCGGTTGGCTTCTTCAACGTTCTGGAAAGTTTGCGCTGCGTGATTCTCACGGCGCAGCTCTTCGTTGACCCAGTCCAGATGGGCGGTTCGTTTTTTCGACCACGCTTCCTTTGCGATATTGAGTTGTTCTACAGCTAAATCGTGACGCTTGCGCTCCTCATCCACGTCCGATTTTCCTATTTTCGAGAATATAAAGTTGCTACCACTGAACGCCAATGCGTTTACAAGTGCACCACCTATCATTATTCCGATCGAAGCCATTTATTTTCATATATTAGCAGGTAGAATTCCAACTTTAATTAGATAATCTCGGGTCCAAACTGAGGCCGCTACATCTAAGGTCGTGATCCCTGCGTCTCTCACAGTAAAGTCCAATTTGGGAGTGGACCCTCCTAGAGCCATCTTTGATAGTCGAGCATACCCGATACTGAAACCCGATATCACCACAGCGTGATAAAGCGCATTCACTATCATTTTACCATCTTGTTCAGCCATTGTTATAATTATTGCATATAAAAGGGATCGCGATCAATGTTTAAATGGGGCGCATCCAAATTCAACATTGTTGATGATTGGTGTTTCGTAACTGTTTTTGGATGAATTGATGGGGGTTGTTTTCTCGATAAGGATTGGTGTAATATGGGGTATTTCCACACGCACAGGGCACCAACAACTGCCAGACCACCACCAACAACCCAACTCCAATTCGTGAATTGGGGTTCAATCGGATTCGTCCAACCTCGATTGGGTGTTGAGTGTGCTTCTAATTCGTGAATTGGGGGTGTTGTTGTACTCAACACTGTTGACCCCGATTGCTCTGTCTTCAGATGTTTTGCTGTCTCCGTCCCCGATTGCAACGACTGTTTAGCCTCTCGAAGCTCGGCGAGTATTTTATCTTGTTTAAATTTTTGGGTGGCAGCCGCCGCCCGCCCAGCTGCCTGTCTTTTGGGATTTTTTATATGCGGTATGTCATCCAGTGGCGGAGTAACACTCGGGTTCGATTGTGTTGGAGCAATCGGGTTCAACTCCGTCACTCTCGCAGGTGTGTCGTCTTGTGTCATCATTTATGATATTAATATTAGGGCTTATAGTTCGTGGGCCATATATGTCCAAAGGAAATGAAATGTTTACCCGTGGTCAACGCGGTTGTCAGTGGAGCTAAGTACATTCCAAACTTGTGATAAATTGAGCAGCAGGCTGTTCTAAGAGTGTGTCCTATAAAAGGGTCAGTCTCTAGATCGTGAATCAACCCCTCGGTGTTTGGTATAGGGAGAAGTATACTAACGGCAGTAGCGTACAAATGAATAGCCGCCGATCCAAGAGTTTTTGTCATCTCTGCTCCCAATTTGGATTCGTATCGCGCATACATTTTATCAATCTCCGCATCTGACATCTTATCCACCTGACAAACTGAGAGACGCCTACCGAGATAATGCTCCGATTTTCCCCCAGCAACCAGCGCAGCTAGACGCTCGCGACGCGCCGCGTTTTCATTTTCTTTCGGGACCGTATCGGCAGCCGTGCCGGAAGTCGTGCTGACAGGTGTTCCTACAGTTTCAGTCGTGTCGGCAGTCGGAGCGACTGTTTCATCCATTAGCTGATCGAGAAGTTCGTCGCAGTTCATTATTGCTAATTTTCTTAAAATTATTCTTACAAGTCTCATAAGTCTAACATATTGCCAAGCGCACCACAAGATACTTATGATCACCGTTATGCTCGCAATAAAGCTCGCAGCGGAGCAACAAATTCTTAGCAATTGCTCAGCATTGTTAAGCATTTTCTCAACATTGTTAAATATTTGTTAAGCATTGTTCAACATTGTTCAGCATTTGTTCAACATTTGCTAAGCATTTCTTCAGCAATTGCTAATTGAAAAAAATAATTGTTAAGCATTTACTCAGCATTTACTAATTTCTTAATTTTTTAAAAAAAGTTAATTGATAACTTTATAAGCAGTTGGTTGATCAGTCTTTAGCAGAAGCTTGGCGTGCTTAGTTTCGGAAAGCATCTGTCGAACCTCCAGGCGCTCCTCGCGCGTTGGGATAACGTCATTCTCTCGAAGACAGTCATCGAATGAGTCTCGGTCCTTGCAGTGAAAGAGGGCGACCCATTTCGTTTGCTCGCGCAGATCCTTGAGGACGGCGTTGTACTTTTGAGTGGATATCCAAACGCTTTGTCGAGCATGGCGGCCAGAAAATGCGAGCTCGGAGAGCATGTCCTTCTTTTTGGTCATCGCCGCCTTGCCCGAGCAATCGTCAATCACGTATAGGGTCGGCTCTCCCTGGAATATTTGATAGGAGACACGCAGCCAACCGTGAAGCCTGTCGCCGGGGTCAATAACGTATACATCAGGGTCGGTCCATATCCACGGGCGCCGCTGATAAGTATCGTTGTGCCGCACAGTGGGACACAGGATCACAATGTGACGAAAGGCATCGCGGTAGGACTCCTCGAGCAAGTCGAGGATGAAAACCGTTTTTCCACATCCTGTCTGCCCACATATTATGGCAGAGTGAGCATCTCCAATCGTGAATTGGTATTGATTGCTAGATGTCTTAATTAATTCTTTAGAATTATCAAAATTATGTACTAATAAATCATTAGACGATTTTTTTATTAAATCAGTTGATCGCTGATACGTATCGGCCATCTTCGATGTTCAGTTGTGCGTCTGTAATTATATATAAGTACACGTTCAATGGCCCGGCTCCGTCTGCCTCTTTGATTATCTGGATCGTCACACCCTCACTAGCGTTCTCAACTTGGCGTCCGCTACCGTGTATTTGGTCATCGTCGCTGGCTCGCATGTCTAGCCATAACGAGTATTTGGTATTCAGGAACTCCGCGAGGGAGACAGCCGAGAGGTGCAGGTCTTTGGCAGCTGCTGCAACCTCCGGAGAGCGCTTAGAGCCGGCAGCAAACTGCTTTCTTACTTCATCCCACTGCTGGTGCGCGCGATGACCCGCGCTGTAGAGTTGATTGGGGACTCCCTCGATCGTCACCTCTACCTTCGTGATTTTGGGGTTATAGGAATTTGTCGGTTTTTCTAGCACCGAACGCGAACCGAGCATCCTCAAACAGCATCAGTATACCTTTCATCGAGCGGGCGGGTACGTTGACATTAATATTCCACAATGTGTCGCCTTTGTCTTTCGTCATCTTGCGATGGCGAAGAACTCGGTCGTAAAGTATGGCAACGCGCCCGGCGTACTGGGTTCTGATCAATCGCGCGAGTTCGGGCATAGTGACCATGTCGTACTCCAGCGAAACATTGTCGATCGTATACGTCGATAACATGTCGGTGGCTATGAGAACTCGGCCGTAGTCGTTGAACGTTAGTTCGTATTCGAGGCGGTCAGCCAAAGCACTCTGATAGTAGGGCATGTGGCTCTCCAGCAACTCAAAGTCGAGCGGGATGTAGAAGCGGTTGCCGTAAGCGCCCGCGACCGCGTTGTCACTCGCGTTGTTATCTACCTTGTTAGCAGCCCCGATTCTAAGTTTGGTTACGTTCTTATTTCGACTGGTGTCAATACCCTGATAGACAGCGTTTTCACGCTCTTGTGCCGTCTTCCACAGGTCCTGGTAGCAATGGTAGACGTCGCTGTCGTCGATCGACATCACCTCATTACCAGAAATCTTTATCATAGTCAAGAAGACTATGGCGCGACCCAGGTTCTGAACGACGGTTCGGTCCGCGTCCGTCGACGTTAGCGAAATAGTGAAAGCGAGGCGAACAGTACCCGGCACAATGACGTCGTTAGCTCCGAGGTTGGGGAAGCGGACTAAGAGCTGCTGGTTCTGGTCGATCGTCGATGGGTTGTTCGTAATAACGACACTCTGTCTCACACCTTTTCCCCCAGGGGCTCACGCAGTCTGCGATATGGATTGAGTTTGCGACCGAATTGACTCGAAGACATAATTAATTTTAAGAAAATTATTGAAACTATTAAACCCGTATGGTTTTGTCTTTAATACATAATTAATTTATTAATTTTGTAATTTTTTTTATTAAAGATGGCTGATTACGATGCTGACATGGATGAAATCGGCAGAGACGATTACCTCGATGGTGATGATGATGATGATAACTTCGAGGATTCCATCACAACCTTCGACAAAACACCCGGCGAGGAAATAGGTGGCGCTACCAGCAGCGTTGGTCAAAGTCGGGAATTACTCGAGGGAGCTGTAAACGACTACTACAACAGTTTGGCAGAAAAAGGTCTGGTCCCATCTGTCGGTCGCGACTACTCCAAGTTCAAATTTGATCTGAACGGTAGATTGCGACTAAAAGCAGCATCAAGTATCCCAATAGTCAACACGAGGACCGGTAAACCCCTAGCACTGAGCACCATTGTAGGAAACCCGGGCGGTGGCCAACTCATAAAGAACGAACTAGGCTTCACGGATTGGAAGAGGGGTAAACCAATTGTGCCGGCCCGCGCTGTAGAGGCCCTACAGGACACCGACAAAACTATGGCGAAGACGGCCACCGCGATAGAAACGGTCGAGCTCAGCGAGGTCCCTCAAATAGCAACCGACGTTATTAACACGATGGAGACCACGTTCAGCGAAAACGAAATACTCAACGATGACCCACCGTTACCTCTTCGAGAACTCCGTGGACTCGATAAGGCTCTACAAACGGTCCGGGGCAAACTGGTCCTTAACCTCTCCAAACTCACGGCGCTGGATGAACATATCGCGCTAGAAGAAAGAAAACTGGAGGAAGCCGGTGATGATAGAGAATCTACCGAGCGGATCGCCGAACGACTGCGGTCTTTGCGGGACGAAAGAGAAGCTCGCTTGGAGGCCGCCTCGGCTAACCGTGAGGCTCTCCGCACACAAATAGGTCGGATCCGCGAAACAATATCGAGGGTTCTGCACGAGGACACGACACTCGGTGAGCGTCTTCGCACTCTGTTCAGAGAGCAGGGCGTCACGATAGCAAGCATCCTCGCAGCTGTCGGCATGACTATATCAACCATAGTTCTAGCTTTCACTGGTGGTGCGGCGCCACCACCCGCGCCACCACCAGCACCCGCGCCATCCGGAGGAGCCAAGGAGTGGGTAAAACAACAACTAAAAGCCCTCGCCAATCTTCTAGCTAAATTAGCTGGAAAGGCGGCTGCCGCACTACCTGGACTGATCGGAAGTATCGTTTCTTACTTGTTATCTATATTATCAAAAACGGTCGGATGGCTCGCCAATAATACTTGGGCTTTAATCGTGGCAATCGCCGGTCTCCTACTATTCTCTGCCAGAGAGTTCCTACAACCAAAGCGCGAGTAGTCCTATCGCCACGAGGGCGATGACGAGCCCTAATTTCTCCTCCTCGTGTGTTGTGCTTCCAATCTCGATTGGTGTTTCAACATTGTTAATGATTGGATTTGGGGAACTCGATGGTGCATCCAATTTACGAATTGGGGGTACTGGGTTCGATTGTGTTGAGGTAGGTGTATCCAGTTTGTGTTTTATGAAATCGGTTCCACTTACAACGTCAACACTGTTGAACCCGATCATGTTGGGGGTGCGCTTGATGATATCCGTGTTCACGTTACCGTTGTGGCCGATTTTTTGATTGGCGGTGGCGATTACGATCTGATTATTGTAACCGTCAACCGGGTCGTCTCGTAGTATCATATTGCTCGGCGCCATATAAAGACCTATTCCAAATACATAGTCTACTGGTGTGCTGGCATTCTGCAAAACGTCTTGATAATTCTGGATCGCCTTCTCCAGGTCCACCCTAGCTGAGATGGCGTCCTCTACAAGTGCCAAGAATTGTTTTTGTGCATCAAACGCTGTTCCCGTGCCCAGTATAGAACTGCGAGTTTGCTTCTGTGCGCCGAGGATGGCCCAGACGTACGTGCGAATGGAGTCGTTGACGCGAGTAACCCCGGCCTGCGTGAACCCTAGACCCGTATCTAACATAAATGTACCCCACGCGTTCTGAACCTCAGCAGCCTGCTGTATGTAATCGACGTGAGCCCGTTTCGGAGGTAACATTTTACAAGAAAACACGCCGCAGTGCCGACCTCCAGACACTTCCGGCCCGAAAGTCATCGTCGCGTGGTCAAAATTCCCGGCATTCCGACTGACGATGTGGTCGCCGGAGTGATCGTGTCTAAAATCAGTCTGCGTCCAATTCCCGGACTGGCCCCGAATGAGAACGTCCCCGAGGCCGGTGCTGGTAGGAAATGCTTTCTGTCTCCAGTCCGCGTCTTTTGAAACGTTAAATTCGTTACACAGTCTTTCAAACGCCATACGGTCGTATGCGTTGGAAATGGGATCCCAAGCGTCGTCTTGAGGTAGTGAAATACCTAATTCTTTGAGAATCCTCCTAATAGTATAATACACGTGAAAGTTGTAGACACTTCGGAGCATGACATTCTTGGATGTCAGATGTCTTTATGTGAAACTCCACACCCGGCTGTTGCGCACCATACAGCGAAATTTATTTGGTTCTGCCAAAACTGCATCGGTGTTGCTTTCCACCCGTTTACCGCCTCCATCGTAGTAATCTTGGGCAGCCTATATTGTTCAAAGATGTCGGGGAAGTTGGTGGCAAAGCCGCTGTCCGGTCTAACCGTTACGGTTGGGTGTACAAGGCGGTTAACAACGTCTGTTTGCGTGTATTTACCTCCGACCGCGTACTTTGCATTAGAGTTAAAGCTAAATGCTTTGGTATCCATTGAAAGATATTATTATGTTTGCTACTATCACTAATTTTCAAAAAGGGAGTTGTGAACTTAAAAAATTAATAGACAACTGCTGCGGACAACGCCGGGTAGGCCTTAGATCAATCACCTTCACGGTTGGGTGGAAAAACATTTAAATGCACAAGGATATCTCCGGAATAGAACGGCCAGAGGGTATCTTTTCCGGAGATGGTATAGATCTAGAGGACTCCGATAGTCCTGCAGAAACAAGGAGACGCCTTCGGGAAGCAGCTGTCGCATTACTTCCTGGCCTTTGGGGTTTCGGAGATGTCCAAGCTTTAATCGCAACGAATATGCCTGGTAGTGGCACTCTCGCAGTCTCAAAAGCCACGGGGCTTGCGACATTGTCCGCTGATAAAAAATTAGAGATCACTCCGAGGTTGGCCTCAATGTTAGGATTTAAATTTGCACCCCCTTACAACGAGTATGAAGGGCTTCGTACCCCGTTGAACTTTGTCTTCGCCGTGGGTGATCACCGCGGCGATACCCCAGTAAACTTCGCCTTCACGAAAACTCTCAGGGTGCACCTGGATCGGGTGAACACATCGTACAACACGGTAGACGGCACTCCCAGCACATTACTGAAAACTGTGCCCGCCAGCGACTGTTTCTATGGCGAGACTGTGACCTTAGACTTCCCACACCCCGAGATGAAGGTTTTGGAATCGGGACACATCCACGAGTTGAAGATTTATATTCTTGATGATAAAGGGCGAGAGTTGCAGAACGATTACCCGATTTCGGTCGTCCTAGAAATTTCAAATTAATTAATAATTTTGAAAAAATTAAGAAAATTATTTAGAATTAAACGCATGTTCGTAATTTATATATATTATCAACATTATTGAAAATGAGTATATACGGACCAGGTAGTTCTTCCGATTGGGTGACAAATTCAAAGAATTTGGAACCGGCAGAAGGGGGATTCATCCCGACAGAGGGCGACTTTTTAACTACCCAAAAAACAAAGGCCTTGATCAATAGAACTATATCGATGGCCACGGACGAGATTCACAAGAGTCTACTGTCACAACTTAGAGAATATGCCCTGGCTGTGAATACACAAAGTCGTGAAGAAACGCATACGGAACTAAACGAACTAGGTAAAAAAATAACCAAATTCCGAAAAGAGGCCCGGTTGGGGATTGATAAAGCCCGAGAAGACCGCCAGGCGGACATTACGGCGGTTTATGATGCGTTGCGCTTAGAGGACTCCATCACCAGAGAAGCGACACTTACTGAATTAGACAAAAAAATAACCAAATTTCGAAAAGAGACCCGGTCGGGTATTGATAAAGTCCGAGAAGACCACCAGGTGAACCTTGTGGAGGCCATTGCGGAGGCTTATGATGCGTTGCGCTTAGAGAACTCTCTCAGCAAAGAAGCGACACTTACTGAACTAGACGGGAAAATAGCCGAATTTCTGAAAGAGACCAGGTCGGGGGTTGAGGGGGTCCGAGAAGACCACAAGGAGGCCATTGCGGAGGCTTATGGGGCGTTACGCTCAGAGGACTCTCTCAACAGAGAAGCGGCATTTACTGACCTATACGAAAAAATAACCGAATTTCGAAAGGAGGCTCGGTTGGGGGTAGAGGGGGTCCGAACGGATATTGAGAACGCCCGAGGAGACCACCAGGCGGCCCTTGTGAAGGCTTATGAGGTGTTGCGCTCAGAGGACTCTCTCATCAGAGAAGCGGCGGTTGCTGAACTAGACGGAAAAATAACCGAATTTCAAAAAGATGCCCGGTCGGGTGTTAAAAAAGCCCTAGAAGGCCACCAGGCGACCATTACGGAGGCTTATGATGCGTTGCGCTTAGAGGACTCTCTCAGTAGAGAAGCGGCACTTACCGAACTAGATGGAAAAATAACCGAAGTTTCCGATAAACTGAAACATGATCGTAGAGCCGCGACCAAAGCTCTTGAGGAGGCCTCTTATAAGATTCGTACTGAGACCCATATCGCTCTCGATGGGCTTACCGGAATAGTGCAAACAATGAAAACGCCAAAACGTGCCATAACAGTTTGGGCTGAGAAGCGGGGCCCATTGGTTGCGGGGCACTATGAATATTCGTTCGGTGCCAAAGCGAGTAATAAATGTGGGGGATACGCTATGACAGCTGCAGGTGAAGTTATCCGAATGGCGGTCTGCTCGGTTAATGGTAGTGGTAAACCTGTGAGCGCGGTCGCGATAAATCTTGTAGTAGATGGGGAAGAACGGGGGGTTGGAGTCACTAAAATCTCTGGAGATAGTTCGACGGTGGTTTCGTTCTCCGGTTATGATCGAATTAGACTTTCCCAAGGTAGTGTTATTAACTTTGTTACGAAAATCGCTGACCTAGAGAGTTCTTCCACTGTTGTCTCATTGTTAATTGAACTTAATTTGTAAAATACTAATATATTGAAAATCATGAACGAATCACCGTATCCAACTCTCAATACCACTCCATCAACACTGTATCCAATTAACGAAAGAAGTTCAGATTTTAGGTTGAATAATATCGTCGCTATGTTAGAGAATGTGCAAATAGAAAAAGACACGCTAACAAATATAAGCGCGCGGCGAACATAGCTGAAGCATCTAGTACGGTTCTGGCAAGTTTATCTGTAATGAGTGGTGCGGGGACTGCTGTAACGCTATCTACAATTGTAACGGTTCCACTTGCAGGGGTTTTCAGTGGAATTACCGTTTTATATGGAATACTTTGTATGGTAATTAGGGCGGCGGGTGGAGAACTCGAGAAAAAAAGTAGAAAACATGATAGAATATCCGTTCTCGCTAGGTCTAAGAAAAATAACATCGACGTTATGGTGTCCAAAGCGTTGGCCGATAAGAAAATATCAAATTTAGAGTTTGAATCCGTGGTGGAAGAAATGGGGTGATATGAAGAATTAAAAAATGATATAAGAATCAAGGCGCGCGCCACCATGCCCAAAATGTGTACTGATTGGGATAAATTTAGGGTAAAACTTGGAAATAAAGTCGGAGGAAATGTTACAGCACCATTGTGATATTTTATGAAATAATTAATTATATTGGTGCAGTAAACAAATTTACATACCTATACAGCATGTGTTTTTCACTGAGAATTACGCCGTAATCGCATCAATTTACACATGGTTCATAACCCATGTAATTGATACACTCGGCTATAAATAACTGTCTGTTTACCTCGGCTATCAATTTACGCATGAAAAAACTGATAACTATATATACGTGTGTTGACCTTACAACAGTTAGTCTCATCTCGTGTGTGCTATGTTGTTGATCCGGTATGACGTCCGTCTCGTCTGTTTAATGGTAGCAGTTTATAAATATGTGTGTATTTGGTTTCCGAAATTGCGTAGCTCAAAGGTGCCGGCCTAAAATATTTCTGCCTAAGAGCTTTGCAATTTCGGAAACCAAATTCACACATAGGCTCGCCTTACTTCGCTGGTTTCTCTTAATTAGAGGAATTGGCAATGGGGTTCAAGGCGACCTGTAAAACTAAACTGTGAGCCAACAGATGCGTGGGCTTAAGAAAGGTCCCAACACCCCAGTGGCTGGGTGCCGGCTAGAAATCTGCCCAGTCGCTGGGGGTGTTGTGCACGAGTGGAGGCTTTTGCTATTTTTCGTTCAAAATATCTTTATAAGCGATATCGTAGAAATGTATATTCGTAAACGAATCGTTGGGTTTTAACAATTTTATATAATACACCTTAGTTTCATATCCGATACGCATTATCGGTCTTAATGTTTGTATTTGCCTCTTGTATAGTTGACATAATTGTCGGTATAATATTGTAAATGCAATGTTTTTATCGGAGCGTAATAAATTACGCTGGTATTTCATGTATTCGATATCGCCTAGTGTTCTCATTTTATAGAATTTATATATAGGATTATAACCCCCGTAAGCTTCGTAAACTTCTTCAACACAGTCATTAAAAATTTTCAATTCCAATTGTATTGTATTATCCATTTTCTCTAATAATATTGGTAGTTGTTTTTTTCTGTTCAATTTCCAATTTCTTCTAATAATTTTCCAATTTTTCGTTAAAAGTGATATCGTAGAAACGCATATCCGTAAGCGAATCTTTGATTTTAAACTGTTTTATAAAATTAGTTTGATAATGTTTCGGTAGTGTTTCTCCGATCCTATTTAGTCGCTTCATTACACAAATTTGATCCTTATACCGGCGACATAATTGCCGGTTTAATATTGTAAATGCAACGTTTATATCGCAGCGTAATAAATTACGCTGATATTTCATGTATTCGATACCACATAGTGTTGTCATTTTACAGTGTTTTAATACTGTAGAAACAGCGTAAAATTCTTCATCAAAGTCATTACAAAATTCCAATTCGTTGCGTATTTTATTATCCATTTTGTTATAATATTTTATTATAACCTATTAAATTTATATGTTCAATTGGACGTGAAAAAAACATGAGGTATTTATGACACCAATATAATTGGACTACAATTCGACATCGTAGAAATCAATTAGCTATATTGGAGGAGAAAAATGGGGTGTTGGAATATAAACTATCACTCGTGGGCACATTGAAATTGCATTAATTATTTTCTCAAAAATTCATAAATTTGCTGTCGGGAGACAATTTCCTCGTTAACCAATTTGTGATTTTTCGGGGGTGGTGGGGGTATTATAGAGGGTTGTAAATGATATCACAGTAGGTGATATCATTTTGACTCCCTATATACTACTACCGCAGTACCGGCCCCCTAGGGGGGCATGCACAGAGGCCACCATCACAGACACCAGCTGGGCCTATTTTTAGCCATCATGAGCAATAATAAACATTAGTGTCCATTTACAGTGAATCATAAATGCATGATAGGTGGATTTGAAGGCAGATTCAATACCTACTTAAATAAGTATATAAGTATAGCAATAAGTATAGACTATTGGCGATCATTCAGAATTCATGAAAATTATGTCCATTTTGGCGAAGTGTGACCATGGTCCGTTACAGACTCGTGCGACTTTATGAGTACGCTCAGCCAAGCAGTCGGTTACACGACATATGGTACCATCGTAGCCACATATTAGCATGACCGTACGGTCTGGTAAGTTGTTAGCTATCGGCAGTGTAGTGGAATTACAAGGAATTATATGTACCTGGTACAATGTACATGTGTAGGTCAATGCATGACGGGTTACCTAATAGCATGCTTCAATAAGCGAAAGTCGCTCATAACTGTATATAAAATTAACAACAAAGGCAGTCTGTTCAAAGATCAACTCACGAGCGGCGAGTGCATGTTCAAGGGGAGGCATCATGAATTCGTGTTCAGTTGACATCGTATCAGATAGCTTAAATCTGTGATTTTATGGTAGCTACATGTAATCAGGGTAGTGGATCAGGGTAGTGGATGTGTCCATGTTCCACATGTATATGTGCATGGTTAATATCTACCCTCGTACTGTCAATTTGTGTCTGCCCATGGTCCAGATCTGAAATATATAGTTCATATACGTGTTCTGTGTCCATATCGGCAATCACGTGGTTAATATATACCTAGCTGTGATGAATAGCAACATGCATATATTCTCAATGATGCCATGTAATATTTTAAACTACTAAAGCATTCCTGCTTTGTAGAGTGTACGCACATGCCTGTTCTGGACACATGTTCTGATTTAGGAACACAGACACTGAGACACATTTTAGAAAAACGTTCATTATCATTCCATTTCGAAAACAAAACGTCGAGTGTATGTTCTGGACGGGTACTATACATCTACACAAGCAAGGGCGGGGGGGGGGGGGGTGGGTGTGGCCGCGGAGACCACTGGGAAATAGACATTCCCGACTGTGGGGATTAAATCTGTGTCTACTTCCCGAGGGTGGGGACTGTCATTTTCCTATATAAAAATTATATGCAATTTTGTTGGATGTCTAATTCCCACACCCTTGGGCATAATGGGTTGTCTAATTATCGGGTGTCGGGAAGATGTTGCTGTCTAATTCACCGCGGATGCTCCCCCCCCCCCCCCCCCCCCACCCCCCCCCCCCCCCCCCCCCGGGCGGGGAATACATGACTAGGTGCATAAGTCACTCACCTTTCATAATACAAGCCCATATATGCGTAGACTAGAATTATAATATTCATATAATGTTAGGAAATCAGGGTCCGGTTTTTCAAAACACCAGTTAGCTTAACGGACTGTTAAATCCTTAACGGACTGTTAAATCCTTAACTGAATGGTTAAAATCTCTGTTAAAACAGAGATTTTAACCATTCAGTTAAGGATTTAACAGTCCGTTAAGCTAACGAATGTTTTGAACAACCGGGCCCAGAAAGTTATAATAGTAGTATAAGTAAGTGTCTGGGCAACTATAATTACAATGTTGACGTTATGTTATTAAATGAATACAAAGAAATATATAAAGCTGCACAGGAACTAGAATATTATTCAATGGGGTGCCATTTGCCTTAATTTTAGACTGTTTCCATGGCAATCAGTTTATTACTACATGTATAAGCCAACATCAGATGCTATTAAGTTTACGGAAAATAATGCACCGATCAATGTTTTCCCCGCCCGGAGGGGTGGCGAGCAACCCCCGAGAAATTCTACAAATGTTAAAATAATTCACGACTGTCGGGATTAAATTTGTGTCTAATTCCCGGTGGTCGTACGGACTTTTTCCCATAGAAGCCTGTATCTGCGA
This sequence comes from Conchocele bisecta, assembly GCA_029237695.1. NCBI lineage: Eukaryota > Metazoa > Mollusca > Bivalvia > Lucinida > Thyasiridae > Conchocele > Conchocele bisecta. The sequence goes on along the minus strand of CM055269.1, from coordinate 27,307,945 downwards.
TTTTGGTGGACGTCTAATTGCCCCACCATAGGGCGTAATTGGCTGTTCCCGGGTCTCTGGAATATGTTGTTGTCTAATTGCACGTGGGTGCCGTGCCGGCTAGCCCCCACCCACACCCACAGGGCGGTGACGACATTTATAGGTGCATAAGCGTGGTACTTTAATTTATCCAATCATTTGTGGCCGGTTTGGCTCTTATTCCCCCTTACTCTGGGAAACCTCCCCAAAAAGGCCGGTAAAGTGTTTGTGAATGTTCTCTATCTGGAGCGATGTCACTAGTCACAGTGGGATGGGCAGAACTGCAAATACAATATTTACCAGACAATTATTTAAATATATTTTACATGTACAATGGCGATGTGAAGATAATGGCGTCGAATGAAAAAGTGCGCCGTGTTGCGTGCGCATACAACATGCATTCCAGTGTTAGTCACGTGATAGGAGAACAATAGTGCAGCCAATATGTACTGAAATAGAACAGTTCAGTATGCTACATAAAAGTATTACGTTTTACACTATTTACGGCAGATGACACTGGTTATAGACTGGATGGGAATATACATAACAAATACGCAGGTTTTTGTAATATCTATTCCCATATAATAACTTTCACCTGCCACACATTGTATACACAATGTCATGACTTACCACTAGAAACACAGTAAAATACCAAATTATTGGGGTAGTTCCCAAGCAGCATTCGTGAGGGGTATATTGCCCTTTGCGTACGCCAGATTCCGTCCTAATTAGAGGGTATTCCGTACGCTGAGCTACAGTACGCTGTACGCGAATATTGTACTCGTAGTGTTTAGTATTCCGTACGCCAGCAAATTCCGGGTGCCGCGAAAAATCAGTTGAAAACTGGTAAATGTACCGATAAATCGCATCTACAGTGTTGTATGTTTCAAAGTTTTCTTGGGGGACCTCACCTACCACCCTCTGCAACGGTCCCGGATTTACTAGGTAGGGTCGGTCAGCTTTTATTTTTATACGAAATCACCATAAATATTTGGGCTTACATGCCAAATAGTACCGTAACATACTTTCTGCATGGCCCTAATCAACAAAGCGAACAACTATTAAGTCAGCGGCTGAATCTCAGACATACAACAACAACAACAAAATGGAAGCGGACTCTGACCATGCTGCTGTTGTTGTTGTTTTTCGGACAGGTTTAAATGGCGGTCCGGATATATTTGTAACAGACGATGTGATTGGTTGTTACTATCACACAAGCTGAATTGTAACCACACGAGCCCTTAAAATAGCTCGCGTGGTCATTGTAGGACGCGAGCTACGATATGCACACGAGCGATTCGTCAGCACGCGAGCCTAAACAACAGCACGCGTGGTTACTTTAGCACGCGAGGCAAAAGACCCACGCGAGCCATTATAGGACACGAGCCCTTAAAAGAGCTCGCGTGGTCATTGTAGGACGAGAGTTGCAATATACACACGAGGCATTCTTCAGCATGCGAGCCTAAACAACAGCACGTGTGGTTACTTTAGCACGCGAGGCACAAGACCCACGCGAGCCATTATAGGACACGAGCCCTTAAAAGAGTTCGCGTGGTCATTGTAGGACGAGAATTGCAATATACACACGAGGCATTCTTCAGCATGCGAGCCTAAACAACAGCACGCGTGGTTACTTTAGCACGCGAGGTACAAGACCCACGCGAGCCATTATAGCACACGAGCCCTTAAAATAGCTCACTTGGTCATTGTGGGACGCGAGCTACGATATGCACACGAGCCATTCTTCAGCACGCGAGCCTAAACAACAGCACGCGTGATTACTTTCGCACGCGAGGTATAAGACCCACGCTAGCTACAGTAAAACGTTTTGTATTGACTGTCTTGCCCCGTCATTAGCACGCGAGCAACATTTACCACGCGTGTTACAAATTACAAGCTCGCGTGGGTAATGTACCACACGAGCTTGTCATTAGTAGCACGTGAGCTACTTTTACCACGCGAGATAAAAGAAGCACACGAGCTATTTAAGATCTCGCGTGCTGTATTTTCACTCGCGAGCTACCCTGGCGTTATTGACTGTAATCCCCCGTCATATTAAACAACCTACATGTGCCTATGAAACACATCGCCGCTTCGCGGCTCGGTGTTCCATGGGCACAAGTAGGTTGTTCAAACACATGAACACCTCAATTAGGGCAGTAACTACTACTTATTCAAGGATTCCCACTCTTTATATGGGCCGCGTCATGCGAAAACCGGGCTTAATGACAAACATTTCATTTTTCACTTTTTTGCATATTCTGAATAGCGCATCTTTTAAAAGTCATATACCACAAAAAATATCAATGTATCTCAATTATTTTTCATGTTACATGTATTTTTGTAACACGTGGTAGAAGCGCAAACGACGTTTTAGCTCAATGACGTCGCAATTACGACGTTAACATTAACGGGCGACTTCAACGTCAATAAGAACGTTTAAGCATAATGGAGTAGTAAACGAATAGGCCTGCCATGTAGGTTGATTTTAAGTAGTGTATGTATAATTTTATACTATTAGTGAATAATTGACAAACGACACGTAACCTTGGGCAAAGTCAACATTATCTTGTGTGTACTTTTTGCACAACTACGAACGCCAAAAATATATGAGCCGCGCCGTGCGAAAACCGGGCTTAATGACAACATTTTCAGTTTTTAATTTTTCGCGTTTTCTGAATTGTATTTCTTTTAAAAGCCATATGCCGCCAAAATTATCAATGTATCCCAATTATATTTCATTTTAGAAGTAGTTTTATGACGCGTGGTAAAAACTTGTATGACGTTTTAGATCAATGACATCGAAATTACGACGTTTTTATCAACGGCGTATACAAGGGGTGTTGATCCGGACAAGTCTTATAGATTTGTCATCTTTTATCGCATGTCAACCAAATTTGGATATCTCGTAGCCTGGCCAAGTGCCTCCCATTAGGCCAAGACAAAGTATAAAAATAATGTTTATGGCTCGTGTTGCAGTTACTAATGTAACGTCATGTTTTGGATTGCGGCCCAAGTAACGTAATTTCGTATGAATAATTTTCAAATAAGGCAGAGTGAGGCGTTTCCCTGAATAATAGCGACATCATTTAACATTTCGTATGTGACGACATATTTTAAAGTAGGCAGTAGGCCGCTTATGACATTAACTTTGTGACAGAACACGATACCGGGCAGATTTGGTAGCGTGATACCTTATAATTGTCGCCGTGTGTCTTTCTTAAGGATCGCATTACCATCGCCTGATATACATTATTATGTAGTCAAGTGATACACTGATGATTTGATACTACACAAGCACTTTCGACTACAAAAGCAAGTTTATGAACATCACATTTCCAATTAATATGTTGATGCATTTATTTTAACTTCAATACAAACCCCGGATATTTATGTCATTATATAGCTGCGTGTCTATCGCCATTTACATTTTTTATGATAAAATGAGTGGCATTAAATGGCATATCATTCGCTAAGTACTGGATAGAATTCTTCAAAAGTCTCAATTTACCAAGATAATAGATGGTAATATCTGTCGCGTGACATGTGCATTCTTGTACATTCTGGAATCCGTATAATTGTATATTTGTGATGTGTGGTACTGTGTTGTATTGTTGTGCGTATTATTGATTTCACATCCCTGTGATTCCACATACCTGTGGTTTCACACACCTGTGGTTTTTGCACACCTGTGGTTTGGCATGTACATTTGCCATGTGCAATGTGCATGTAATAAGGGGGCTTATGTTGTATTGGTGGAAATACGTTTATGCGTGTCATTTTTGCGGATTTTAATATACGTCTATTTTATGAGCAATGTTTTACTGATGTCACGCCATATTTGCCACAGACTATGCATGTGTGTGGTAGAGAACTCGTTGACTGCGTGTGCTGGTTCGCTAGGGAAAAGATACCTTTTAGTATTACGGATGTCCACTGTCCGTGCCAGCCGAGTTTGTCCGCGTGTCAGTGTTTCACCATATAAGGGACCTTCTGTAGGTGAAGCCAGTATACAGCGCAGACCATACCATGGTCTGCCCTGTTATGTATGCTACGGGTTAGTGTTTCATCATAGCCTGGTATTGGCCAACACGGATATATCAGATCCCATAATGGTGATGTTTTGTGTCGTGATATTTCCGTAAATGACCACGATATTTGAGTTTAGTATGTGCTACACTCTCATTTGAGTGTATAGCCGTAGGACCGTTATGGAGGGGTTTGGCGGGGCCAAGAAGCGACCTTCGCATTGTCGAGACCAGTCGAGTAGATTTCGGATTATGAGATCTGGGTCTATAGTGTGCAGTTTTATTTATGGTAGTGTGGGGTATACCATGTTGTATGGTATTTATTCCACGAGGGCTGTACACTGGTTTGGTTGAATTTAAGGCGTGGGAACATATATTTATGCCCAAATATAACCCACGGGTGACATGGCAAAAGCCATGGTTTTGTAGTATTTATGTGAGATGTCGTACGAGGGGTAGGCATATTCATTATTCCGTGCATGGTTTCACTGGTGCGTATATAAGCGATGTCTCGCTATGTGTTGGCGGGACACATATTTTCTGGTTACAGAAGACTAGTACTGTATTCACCAGTGACACGGAGGATTTTGGTATGTACCTAGAACATTTTATTTCAGCTGTGTTTTGCCGTTGTTCGATTCCCGTTTTAGTCTGTTGTGCATCCTGTCTGTCTGTCTGTGCGTATTCGTCCAGTAATTGGAGATTCATTTCATTTTTGTAGCCTCTTGAGAACGCTCCAGCGAGCCACATTGGACGTTTTGGTCCACTCGTTTGAGGGCAGACCCCAGTCAGTGCAGAGTATCGGGTCGTCCGAGTGTCCGTACGTCTGTCTGGCGCAGTGTGTGTAGCAGCTCCGGGTACAGGCCTGTATAGAGCAGTGTGTGATAGCTACCTCGCGTACAGCAGACAGTCACAGCCATAGATTAGTGAAGTGAAACGCCATACACACATATCATATCATTATACTACCACCGAGTTGAATGTCACCTAAGTGAAACTTTTCCCGGCGTCTTAGCCAACGTGATAATCGCCATTTTGTATTATATCGGAACTTTACATCCGGTCTACCACTTCCGGTATTACAACCCATTGATTCACCATGGATACTTTACATCCGGTCTACCACATCCGGTTGCTACAGTCGAGTGATACCATAGGAACTTTACATCTGGTCCACCATTTCCGGAGATAATACTACCTGTGGAACTTTACTTCCGGGAACCAGCTTCCGGAACATTATCGTTATTGACTATCATGTGATGTAACCACATCCGGCTTTGACTTTGACATTCATACTTTGGAAATATATTGCATAGGCAATACATATGTATACTTTGATAGTGTATGGTAATACTCCTATCATGGCATATCATGGCTAAAGGATTGTAGTAAGACTACATATATTGTTTATGGATTAATCCACTTGAAGTTGGATTATAGCCATATTGTTGACTAGACCTCATATTGCGGGTGAGGCAGACCTTGGGACCTTGATACTCAGAGGTTACACTATCTATTGAGATACGCCAGCACTGGGGTAGCTCAGATGATTGTCATTTTGTCCTCCAATGTTCGTTATGCCATGTTATACTTGTATGTTATTTCACTTTGATTAGCGATCATCAAAGTACTTGTGCATTCATACTATTGTCCACTACGGGACCATTGAGATACCACATACCGAGTTTATTCGTCTATAGCTTTTAAGTTGCGTTAAAGTATAACAGTCGATTGGCTTACAACCTTGTAGTAATTGAATAGTATCATGCACAGTACAGTGATGTTCGCATATCAATGTATCATGTATTCCTTTGTGTTCCCCATGTAATATAGTGTACATTATAAGTGATTAAGTGACTACGTGTACTTATCTACTCTGGCCTATCCCTTACACTTCAACTGCATTGTTACCACTTTTCGTTCGTCAGATCAAGCTATATTGGCCATAACGTCATAACAATTGAAGTATACTTGGTTCATATGATAATTGGGGGAGACAATTTGTCTCGATCATTCCTGACCTTGGTAATGACCTTGACAATATCGTTGGCATACACTAGGTTGTTCATATTTAAGATTATTTAGGAATCAAAGTGCAGTGTAAGCGAAGACTTCGCTGATATGTAGCCAGTTAAATGATATGTTCACCATTTTGAATTCATAAGGACAACCGACGAAAAATAGTAAAAATGTCAAAGAACGACAGTTAGGCGACAATGTAGAGCGCCTGAAGCATTTCTAAGTCATTGATGCTGCGAGGAACTCGTGCAAGTATCCTTGCTATAATATTTTGTCACGACACCATGGCCATAACGTCAAACATGTATTCACACTTAATGTTAACTAACACCAGTAAACGTAAATGGGAGGGCAAACTGTGAACTTTTACGGCGACGCTAGACAATTTGAAACGTCGTTTTTCCAACGTCGTTTACCGCTTTTCATGACGTTGTCATTAAGCCCGGTTTTCGTATGGCGCGGCCCATATATAGTTATCATTAGTTTATTGATTTCATAATAGACGAGGCTTTGTATTTGTATTGTAATGCAGATGTTGCTAAAGGTACATGCCCACTCAGTATGCACACACTGTTCTTTATATCGGAGACATCATCCAGAGGCGGCGGAAGCGGGGGGCAGGGGGGCCTAGCCCCCCCCCCCCCCAATAATTTTGTTGGGCCCAATAATTCTGTAAATTTTGGATTTTTTATTCTAATATATTTGTGTAATCATGAGTACTGGGAACTTTGCTGAGAACTTTGCTGAGAATGCAGGAAATGGCGTTTCACACCACTTGGATTTTAAACATTTCCGGGGGCATACCCCCGGACCCCCCTAGCGCTATCGGGCCCTTCGGTTTTGATAAAATAACCTGACAAGTCCTATAAATTTGTCATATTTTATCGCATGTCAACCAAATTTGGATATCTCGTACCCTGGCCAAGTGTATCGCATTAGGCCAAGACAAAGTATGAAAATAATATTTATGGCTCGTGTTGCAGTTGCTAATGTAACATCATGTTTTTGATTGCGGCGAAAGTAATGTAATTTCGTAGGAATAATTTTCAAATAACGCAGAGTGAGAAGTCTTGGCGTTTCCCTTTGTTTGCTGCCGTCTGAAATAAATTTGGGGAATAATAGCGACATTATTTACCATTTCGTATGCGACGACATATTTTAACGTAGTGTAATTACTGCCAGCTCTGTGTAAGACAATATGCCGGAAAAACCAAGAGATTATATTAAAGTTTGTATTTTATCACAAAACACGAGAGAAAGTCCATCATCGGGATGACAATATACGAACGATACAATCGGATAGACAATGGACATGATGGCGCGAAATGCTAGGCCAGACATGGACGTCTAAAAGTGACGTCGTCAGACGTTGTGACCCAAAGTAAAAGTCTTGGTCGACTGACCACTTTTCGTGAAATGCCAAATCGGTTTAACTCATTGTGTGATTACAAGATTTAAATATGAGGAGACAAATGGCTTGATGGATCCCGATGATGGTGAACATGTAGCAGAAGGCGAGGCGAGTTACCAATTTCTCGAGTTTTAGGATAGTTTAAGTAACAGCTGTACATTTTTCCAATTGAGTGGTTACAGTGGATGCATCTATTGTCAAATATCGTCGTTGATGGAATGGCGAACAGTGTAGCACCTGATTAGATTGCGGATACACAGGCTGATCTGGATCTCTACTGTTCGCAAAACCCATAAGCAATATGTAGCTTACCATGGTGGTTTCGCCCAAAATAAACCATTGTCACATACATTTATTTTTCACTATGCCTACTAGGCTAATCAACATTCGTATCATTTGTTAGATTGGATATTATATATATAGTTAGCTAGTTTTGCATACAGAGATGCGAATAATTTTCTTTTCTTAAAAAAGAAATTGTTTGAAAAGTGCTGCGGCTATGGCCGCACGGCCGCACCCGTTATGTGTGTAATGTGGTATGTGACTCTTACTTTAAATGTGCCCAGAAACACATATTACTTATGTCTCTGATGTGAAATGTAATATAATAATCCGAATAATTAATTGAATTAACTTGAATTTCAAGTTAGCATTCGTAAATATTTCTTATATTTGCGGACCGCCAAAAACTTTTAACTTGCGATATCTCATATCATACCGACCGAGCATAATTCAATTTGAATACAGCTAAATAATTAATTGAATGAACTTGAATTTCAAGTTAGCATTCCTAAAAATTACTTACTTTTGCTGACGGCCAAAACATTGAACTTGCGAAATCTCATATCATACCGACTGATCATAACTAAATTTGAAAACACCTGAATTTATAACATAATTAATTGAAGTAACTTGAAGTTCAAGTTACCATTCATAAACATTACTTATTTTTGCTAACCTACAACAATTTAACTTGCAAAATCTTATATCATACCGACGGAGAATAATTAAATTGGAATACAGCTGAATAATAATTGAATTAACTTGAATTTCAAGTTAGCATTCCTAAATATTGCCTATTTTTCCTCATCGCCAAAATATTTAGCTTGCGATATCTCATATCATACCGACCGAGCATAATTCAATGTGTATACACCTGAAAGTATAGCATACTTAATTGAAATAACTTGAAGTTCAAGTTAGCATTCCTAAAAATTACTTATTTTTCCTGACTGCCAAAAAAATTAACTTGCGATATGGCAGATCATACCGACCGAGCATAAATAAATTTCAATACAGCTGAATTTATATCATAATTAATTGAATTAACTTGAATTTCAAGTTAGCAGTCCCAAAATTTACTTATTTGTACTGACCGCAAAAACAGTTAACTTGCGATATCTCATACCATACCGACCGATGATAATTCAAAGTGTATACACCTGAAAGCATAGCATAATTAATTGAATTAACTTGAAGTTCAAGTTAGCATTCCTAAAAATTATTTATTTTTCCAGACCGCCAAAAGATTTAACTAGCGATATCGCATATCATACCGACAGAGCATAAATAAATTTGAATACACCTGAATTTATAGCATAATTAATTCAATTAACTTGAATTTCAAATTAGCATTCCTAAAAATTAATTATTTTTGCTGACTTCAACTTGCGAAATCTTATGTCATACCGACCGAGCATAATTAAATCGGAATACAGCTGAATAATTAATTAAATTTACTTGAATTGCAAATTAGCATTCCTAAAAAATACTTATTTTTCCTGACCGGCCAAAAATTTAACTTGCGACATCTCATATGATACTGACCGAGCATAATTAAATTGGAATACATGTGTTCATAACTATACAAAGGAATAATGTTCAATTAAATAATATATGCTAATTTAGATGAAGAATTGTGCACGTTTTGTTACCCCACCCACTGAATTTCAATGGCAAAACACCAACCTTAATAACTCCATAAAATGATGGTACTTTTGTATGTTCTTCGTGTCAATGCTACCTAGTAGTGTTCATTAGACATGTTAATTGCATATATGCCGATTATCTGATGTCTGCAGTCTATGATACAATGTTAAAAGTATTTTTCAACATTCCCTACCCACACATTTTACAATTGGAATTTTACATGTAATGAATTTCATTTATGTTATGCACTGTCACTTACTTATGAATTTTTAAATGCATATGCAACTACTTACGCACTGCTGATAGCTATCCGTGCACACGTCAGATAATACAGTGTGTCCGAGTGTTCGTTCGTCTGTCCGTCCGCTTCGCATTTCGTGATGGTAACAACTACGCTATATGTCTCATTATGCAAATCTCTCTCGGTGTCTATTAATTGTATCAGTGGTAATTACACTTACTAGTGTTTGTAATATATAGTGAATGCCCATATTCTGATTACATAATGTCTACAGCAGATGATGTAATGTTAAAACAAAGTAGTTTTAACTATATATATATTCCCCACCCACTGAATTTACAATGACCATTTTACATGTAATAATCTTTCTTATTTTACACGCTGCCAGATACTTATGAAGGTTCATATGAACGTGTAGCTATTAACACCTGTATACATGTATGTGGCTGTGACTGGAGAAATGGGGATTATGGGTTTTGTGACCAGTGTAGATCCCGATCAGCCTGTGTATGCGCACATTCTGTTCAGGATCTGCACTGTTCACCATTCCATCAGTGAAACACCTATCATGCTTCTAACAAGCATTCTATATCGTTATCAGGGTACAGGAGTGTGTTATTTGATCAGGAGCCACACTGGTCGCAAATCCCGTGAGCCCCATTTCTCCAGTCACAGCCACTTAATAGTTATCCACACACATTCAGATACATAATTAATGTCTGTTCGTCTCTCTATATGTCCATTTCATATTTATGGAACCAAGACAATTACCATGTTTACTATGTTGTGTATTCCGACATGAACGTCTCTGATACATAAATTATTACTCTAAGCTGTTGACAGGCCTTAACACACCATTACGTAAACTAAGTAAATAAATATAATTATTACTGTCAATAGTAGGTACTAATTTGCAAATTGGATATAGAAAATATTATACCATACTGAATGGATGATTTCTAGCACATATTACTCCATGTATGACACAGTAAATACTAAAATGCAGAACATTAAAATAGCTGTAAATAATACGAATAACCTAAGCTGGAGTAAAACAGGACAAATAGATTGTTATGCACTTTCAAGATGACAGCCAGCAAGTAAATGAGTTTGTATGACATCAAATAAAATTAGGTAGTAGAACCGATGAAACTGAGATATATCCCGGTTCCACATAATTTACACACTATTTATTACGGGGCGCCAAGTGGGACATGGCTCAATTTTGTCAACAAAATTCATTTTTGTACCTATAAACTTGACAAAAACAAAACAAAATTAAATATATACTGATTTTGTCAACAAAATTCACTTTTGTGCCACAAAACTCAATTCTGTGTCACAAAATTCACACAAAATCCCCCCCCCCCCTAAGACTTGGCGAGTAAAGATATGTTTGCTCTAAAATGCGCTATAACGCAGAAAAATGGGGTGTATATATAACAAATATTTCGGAGGGCATACCGTCGGACTCCTAGCAGTCTCCCGAGCTCCGTATGGTCGACGAACAGACGGTGCTAGTTCGTAAATATAGTAAACTAATTCAATTAAGAAGTCCCGCCACGCCCCCCCCCCCCCCCCCCCCCCCCCCCCCCTCAGCTGCAATCCTGAATCCGCTCCTGGTTTTTGCCTTATAAATAAATACACGCCTCCGAATAGAACGTCCCTTTGATAAAAAAACAATAAAGCACGCAGACATCCAGTGTTTAGTAGTAAGTAAATTAACAACGATCTAAAGCAGGACTTCTTAAATTTGTAAATGTTGGAGACCTGTGCATCTGCGCAGCCTGATCAGGGTATTCACTGATTGCAAAAATACTATTAAAATATATGCCATACATTCATATAACCATATTTGCAAGTGGTCAATTAAAATAATATTTAACAGTTATCAAACGGCAATCGAATGGCTGATGCAATGTGATATTTTTTAAAGTCGCTAAAAATTAAGTGACATTAGAAGGTACCTGCAAGTGGTTGCAGATACAGATACAAATCAGTAGGCTACGTCAAGTGTCTAACTTTATGTTGATGTATACATTTTCAGGAATTAATCGGAATAGATGTAGCGGACGGTCTTATGTACATGTACCCCGTACTAGCAGGTAGGATGTCTATGGGTTAATCCTGCGCTGACCCCCACTCCGAGAAGGAAGATATTGTTAGGTATGTCCGCTTAAAAATGTTATTGTGTGGGCTACCCGTGTCGATCCTGTCTATGAATTTACTGCCGGTACTGATTTTCTTTCTATATAAGTTTCTTCAAATTTTATAAATGTACGCATTTATCAACCGTACTTTCTAGATTCCTTCATATGTTTGTTATTTGCGTGACTGATGCCCGCGCGACAGCATGCGTATTTATTTAGAAAATGGAATGTATAGTTGTTAAAATCAAAAGTGGCCAACAGAACATTCAGGGCAAAATTATCCATTACTGTGTATTTTTAAATGTGTGTGGGTTTGAATTTTTGATAATTGATTGGGTTTACCATTTGAAAACAAATATATATACATAAACCTGTCAATGTCGGGAAAATGTGGCGATGTGACATACATGATTGTATAATTGTTACAAAATGTTCTGATAAAAATACCGGCAGGTTGATATATTATATTGCTCATGTTCATTTCCCCGTGAGTTTTAATTTTGCGACAAACAGTGCAGAAAGTATTGCCAATACGAATTAAATCGTTTTCCATAGAACGACATCTGCAAACCAAGACCTTTCATAAATATGATCATGCAATATGTAAATCTACATAACAGTAGTATAGAGGGAGTCAAAATGATACCGCCTACTGTTGTATAATGTCCACCCCTCTATACTACCCCCACCACCCCCGAAAAATCAAAAAATTGGTTAACGAGGAAATTGTCTCCCGACAGCAAATTTATGATTTTTTGGAGAAAATAATTTTGAAAAGAGTGAGTCGAAATGATACCACCAACTAAAAGTTGGTGGTGGTATTGTAGTCCCAAATATATTGGAAATTTAACAGAAAAATACTATCAATATTATTAGAGAAAATGGATAATAAAATACAATGGGAATTGAAAGTTTTTAATGTCTGTGTTGAAGAAGTTTACGAAGAATACGGGGGTTATAATCCTATATATAAATTCTATAAATTGAAAACACTAGGCGATATCGAATACATGAAATATCAGCGTAATTTATTACGCTCCGATAAAAACGTTTCATTTACAATATTATACCGGCAATTATGCGAACTATACAAGAGGCAAATACAAACATTAAGACGGATAATGCATATCGGATATGAAACTAAGGTGTATTATATAAAATTGTTAAAACCCAACAATTCGTTTACGAATATACATTTCTACGAAATCGCTTATAAATAAATTGAAAAATTATTATTGAACAGAAAAAACACTACTAATTAATTTATGTTGTAATCACAACACCAAGCAGATGACAATGTTCCAATTACACGGGTTATGAACAAGTATTTATAGCCGAAGTAAACAGACGGTACACACACGGTTATTTATAGCCGAGTGTATTTCTCCTTATCGATGGTATGTAAACGGGGTATTGATTTACACAGGTGGTGTGTACACAGTTTATAAACACTTAGTGAGGGTTATATAGTTCACGAATTTCCGGAATGGTTCGTTATTTAATTAATTTTGTAAAAAATATTTATAAATTAAAGCTGAAAACCCCCTATTATATAGAAAACATATTAATTAATTAATATAATAATTTATTAATTAATAATAAATAACAATTTTTTTTTATTTCCACCAACATTGCTGGGACGCCAGCAGTAGTCTCAGCACTGAGACAGGTTTCGCCACATGTAGTTCACTCTGGCCGCTCTACACATTATAGCGGATGGAGGTAATGAAGAGGAGGGGTCCGCGGTATCGGTCCAATGATGGGGTGGAGGAGATGTGAGCGTGACACACCTCGCTAAGCCGAAAAAAGAGAAGAGAAGAGAAGAGATTTAAGCGAAGGCTTAGCGGGGTGGGCCCAGAAGAGTTTTGCTGGCGCGGGTTCGAGCCTCGGTGGGACCTAAAACTTTTCATTTTTTTTTAAATTGTTTAAATTGTTCATTATTATTAATAAATTGTTTACTGCACCAATATAATTAATTTTAAGATTTTATTAAAATTAATTATGTAATCAAATATCACAATTTCGGAATGGTGGTGCTGTAACATTTCCTCCGACTTTATTTCCAAGTTTTACCCTAAATTTATCCCAATCTGTACTCTCAATCTTGGGCATGGTGGCGCGCGCTTTGATTCTAATATAATTTTTTAATTCTTCTTATCTCCCCATTTCTTCCACCACGGATTAAAACTCTAAATTTGATATTTCGTTATCGGCCAACGCTTTGGACACGATAACGTCGATGCTATTTTTCTTAGACCTCGCGAGAACTGATATTCTATCATGTTTTCTACTTTTTTTCTCAAGTTTTACACCAGCCACCCTCATTACCATACAAAGTACTCCAGATAAAACTGTAATTCCACTCAAAACCCCAGCAATTGGAACTGTTACAATTGTAGATAGCGTTGCAGCAGTCCCCGCACCACTCATAATACTCACAGATAAACCTGCCAGAACCGTACTAGATGCCTCTGCTAAATTTGCAACGCGCTTATATTTTTTAGCATTTATTTTTCTATTTTCACATTCTCTAACTAAAATATCCTACATAGCGACGATATTATCCAACCTAAAATCTGAACTTCTTTCGCCAATATCATCCAATTCGCGAATTGGATTGGTATCCAACATTGTTGGTATTGGAAGCGTATTCGGCAGCGGTGATTCGTTCATGCTTAAATTTTACAAATCAAGTTCAATTAACAATGTAACAATAGTGGAAGAACTCGCGGGGTCAGCGATTTTCGTAACAAAGTTAATAACACTACCTTCGGAAAGTCTAATTGGATCGTCACCGGCGAACAAAACCACCCCTGAAGGGCGTCCAGTGAGTTTATGGGCTCCAACCCCCCGTTCTTCCCCATCCACTACAAGATTTACGATGACCGCGCCCACAGGTTTACCATTAGCATTAACCGAGCAGACAGCCATTCGGAGAAGCGTACCTGGAGCTGTCATGGTGTATCCCCCATATTTATTGTTCGCTTTGGCACCGAACGAATATTCATAGAGCCCCTCATTCAATGGGCCCCGCTTCTCAGCCCAAACAGTGATGACACGTTTTTGTTTTTTCAATAAATTAAACTGCTCTACAGATGTGTTCAACAATCCGGCAAGACCCCCGATAGCGGTATGGGCCTCAACACGAACCCTTTCAGAGGTCTCCTCAAGTGCTCTGTTCGCGGCTCTACGAACACGTTTCAGTTTATCAGAAACTTCAGTAAACTCTGTACGGGTCTCTTCCCGAAATTCTGTTATTTTTTCACCTAGTTCAGTAAGTGCTGCATGATCCTCTTTTCCAATTTGGTTTATTTTCCCACCGAGATCCTTAAGTCCTGTATGTGCCTCTTCGCGAATTTCTGCAGTCGTCGTCAGGACGTCTACTCTAAGCTGTGCCATACTCCTGTGAATCCCGTTTGTGACCTCCGATATAGTTTTATTGATCAGGGCCTTGATTTTTCCGGTAGTTAAAAAGTCGCTCTCTGTCGGGATGAATCCCCCTTCTGCCGGTTCCAAATTCTTTGAATCTGTCACCCAATCCCGATTGGAATTGGAAGAACTACCTGGTCCGTATATACTCATAATAATTTTCTTTAAATTAATTATAATATTGGGGCACCTATACTCAATTGGAAATTTCGAGAACGACCGAAATCGGGTAATAGCTCTTCAACTCTCTCGCTTGATCATCAAGAATAGAGACCGTAAATTCGTGGATATGTCCCGATTCCAAAACTTTCATCTCGGGACGTGGGAAGTCTAAGGTCACAGTCTACCCAAAGAAACAATCACTGGCTTGCACGGCTTTCAGTAATGTGCTTGGAGCTCCGTCTACCATGTTGTACGATGTGTTCACTCGATCCAGGTGTACCCTGAGATTTTTCGTGAAGGCAAAGTCCACCGGGTTATCACCGACGTACTCACCCGAGACAAACACTCCTTTATTTGCGGAGTATGTCTCTCTAAAACCGAGTTGAATACTCAACATCGGGGACATCGTTACATTATTATCTGGGCTGATGGTCATTGTTGCAAGTCCAGTAGCCTTCGATACTGTGAGGTTGATTCTACCGTCAAGCTCTGAGGTGACAAAATCATTGAGCTGTCTAAAACTCCACAGACCGGGAGGCAGTTTTACCCCTACTTGTTGTTCATCCTTCACACAGTAAAACCCTTCACTCTTACCTCACATTCTGCCACCCGACCGTGAAGGTGATTGATCTGAGACCGACCCGGCGTTTTCCGCAGCAGTTGTCGATTGACATTTGAAGTTCACAACTCTCTTTTTGAACATTAGTGATAGTAGCAAACATAATAATATAGTTCAATGGATACCAAAGCATTTAGCTTTAATTATAATGCAAAGTACGCGGTCGGAGGTAAATACACACAAAAAGATGTTGTTAACCTCCTTGTACACCCAACTGTAACAGTTAGACCGGACAGTGGCTTTGCCACCAATTTCCCTAACATGTTTGAGAAATATGTTGTTCCAAAGACTACTAGCCAAGATGTAATACTAAGATGGGATTTTTCCCATATGAACTGGCAGAACCTGTATGGTGCGCAACAGCCGGATGTGGAGTTTCACATCAAGACCATCTGACATCCAAGAATGTCATGCTCCGAAGTGTATACAACTTTCATGTGTATTACACTATTCGGAGGATTATCAAAGAACTAGGTATTTCACTACCTCAAGATGACGGCTGGGATCCCATTTCCAGCATATACGACCGTAAGGCGCTCGAAAGATTGTGTAACGAATTTGGTACCAAAGGACGCGGACTGGAGACAGAAAGTATACACCCCAACCAACAGTTTACGGTTAGTTCACCTTAAAGGCTTAGTTAGTGGTGAGCATCTTGATAAAGTGCCCGCATATTTCTCAGGGTTGTGGAGTGCTCGCGGAGCTACCCCACCACCAGTTAGAAAAACGGCAACATGAACTAAATATAATTATAAGTTGAATACGATGACGTTCGGTGATGAAGTGCTTGGTGGGCTTGCGTGTAAAGACGGTTATTGTCATTGGCTACCTACTAAAGTAGCCCACGTGGAATACCTAGACCTGGGTGATACTCCACAGATGCGAAATGCGTGGACCACATTTATGTTAGATAAAAGCACTGGATTTACGCAGGGCGGGGTTATTCGCCTCAACGACTCCATTCGCATATACGTATGGGCCATCCTCGCCTCACAGAAGCAAACTCGCAGTGCTATACTGGGCACGGGAACGGCGTTTGATGCACAAAAACAGTTCTTGGCACTTGTTGAGGACGCCATCTCAGCTAAGGTGGACCTCCAGAAGGCGATCCAGAACTATCAAGACGTTTTGCAGACTGCCCGCACCCCAGTAGACTACGTATTTGGAACAGGTCTTTATATGGCGCCGAGCAATATGATACTACGAGACGACCCTGTTGACGGTTACAATAATGAGATCGTAGTCGCCACCGCCAATCAAAAAATCGGTCGCAACGGGAAAGTGAACACAGGTATCATCAAGCTCCCACCCAAGATGTCCGGGCACGGAGTTGTAAGTGGAACCTATTACGCAAAACACAAAATGGATACACCCACCCCAGTACCCCCAATTCACAAATTGGATGCACCATCGAGTTCCCGGAATCCAATCGCGATTGGAACAGGAGCGGAAACACCAATCGAGATTGGAAGCACAACCCACGAGGAGGAGAAATTAGGGCTCGTCGTTGCCCTCGTGGCAATCGGACTACTCGCGCTTTGGTTTTAGGAACTTCCAATCTCGATTGGTGGCGAAGAATAGTAGGAGACCGGCGATCGCCACGATTAAAGCCCAAGTATTTTTGGCGAGCCATCCGGCTGTTTTTGATAATATAGATAACAAGTAAGAAACGATACTTCCGATCAACCCAGGCAGTGCGGCAGCCACCTTTCCAGCTAATTTAGACAAGAGATTGGCTAAGATTTTTAGTTGTTTTTTTACCCACTCCTTAGCTCCACCGGATGATGGTGCGGGTGCTGGCGTGGGTGCAGTTGCACCACCAGTGAAAGCTAAAACTATGGTCGATATAATCCGAAAGCTGTTACGATGCTCACTATTGTGATACCCTGCTCTCTGAACAGAGTGCGAAGACGCTCACCGAGTGTCGTGTCCTCGTGCAGAACCCTCGAGATTGTTTCGCGGATCCGACTTATTTGGGTGCGGAGAGCCTCACGGCAAGCCGATGCAGCCTCTAAGAGAGCTTCTCTTTCATCCCGCAAAGCCCGCAGTCGTTCGGTGATCCGCTCGGTAGAATCTCTATCGCCACGGGCTTCCTCCAGTTTCCTTTCTTCTACGCGATATGTTCATCCAGCGCCGTGAGTTTGGCGAGGTTATGGACCAATTCGCGCCGGACTGTTTGCATAGCCTTATCGAGACCCCAGAGTTCGCGAAGAGGTAACGGTGGGTCATTCATCGTCCTGAGTATTCCGTCTATCTCGCTTTCGCTGAGCTCCATTGTGTGAATAGCGTCGGTGGCTACACGAGGGACCTCGCTAATATCGACAGTTTCTATCGCGGCGGCCGTCTTCCCCATCATTTGGTCTGTAGAATGTAGGGTCTCTACAGCGCGGGTCGGCATAATTGTTTTACCACGCGCCCAATCTACGAATCCTAGTTCGTTCTTTATGATTTCGCCACCGCCCCGTTTTCCAGCAATGGTGTTCAGCGATAGGGGTTTTCCGGTCTTCATGTTGACGATCGGGACATTTGATGCTTTTAGTCGCAACCTACCACGCAGATCCAATTCGAACTTGGAGTAGTCGCGGCCGACAGATGGGACCACACCTTTTTCTGCCAAATTGTTGTAGTAGTCGTCTACAGCTGACTCGAGTAATTCCCGACTTAGACTAATGGTGTTGGTAGCGCCACCTATTTCCCGGAACTGGAGTATCTATGAAGGGTGTTTCGTCATCATCATCACCATCGAGGTAATCCATGTCAATATCGTAATCAGCCATCTTTATAATTATGTATTAAAGACTTAACCATACGGGTTTAATACAGTTACTAAATTATGTCTTCGAGTCAATACGGTCGCAAACTCAATCCATACCGCAGACTGCGTGAGCCCCTCGGGGCAAAAGGCGTGAGACAGAGTGTCGTTATTACGAACAACCCATCGACGATCGACCAGAACCAGCAGCTCTTAGTCCGCTACCCCAACCTCGGAGCTAGTGACGTCATTGTGCCGGGGACTGTTCGCCTCGCTTTCACTATTTCACTGACGTCGACGGACGTGGACCGAACCGTCGTTCAGAATCTGGGTCGCGCCATCGTCAAGAAGACCAAGATAAAGATGTCTGGTAATGAGGTGATGTCGATCGACGACAGCGACGTCTACCATTGCTACCAAGACCTGTGGAAGACGGCGCAAGAGTGCGAAAATGCTGTCAATCAGGGTGTTGACACCAGCCAAAATTAGAACGTAACCAGACTTAGAATCGGGGCTGGTGACAAGGCAGATAACGTCGCGAGCGACAACGCGATCGCGGCCGCTTACGGCAACCACTTCTACATCCCGCTCGATTTCGAGTTGCTGGAGAGCCACATGCTCTACTATCAGAGTGCTTTGGCGGACCGCCTCGAATATGAACTAACGTTCAACGACTACGTCCGAGTTCTCATAGCCACCGACATGGCATCGACGTATACGATCGATAATGTTTCGCTGGAGTACGACATGGTCACGATGCCCGAACTCGCGCGATCGATCAGATCCCAGTACGCTGGGCGCGTTGCCATACTTTACGACCGAGTTCTTCGCCACCGCAAGATGACGAAAGACAAAAGCGACACATTGTGGAATATTAATGTCAATGTACCCGCCCGCTCGATGAAAGGTATACTGATGCTGTTCGAGGAGGGTCGGTTCGCGATAGGGGCTAGAAAAACCGACAAATTCTATAACCCCAAAATCACAAAGGTCGAGGTGACGATCGAGGGAGTCCCCAATCAACTCTACAGCGCGGGTCTTCGCGCGCACCAGCAGTGGGACGATGTCAGAAAGCAGTTTGCTTCCGGCTCTAAGCGCTCCCCGGAGGTTGCCGCGGTTGCCAAAGACCTGAAGCTCTCGGGCGTCTCCCTTGCGGAGTTCCTGACTACCAGATACGCGTTATGGCTAGACATGCGAGCCAGCGACGACGACCAAATGCACGGTAGCGGACGCCAAGTTGAGAACGCTAGCGAGGGTGTGACGATCCAGATAACCAAAGAGGCGGATGGAAATGGGCCATTGAACGTGTACTTATATATAATTACAGACGCACAACTCAACATCGAAGATGGTCGATACGTCTCAGCATTCTACTGATTTAATAAAAAAATCATCTAATGATTTATGAATTAATTTTAAGAAAATGAGCAATCAATGCCAATTCACGATTGGAGATGCCCACTATGCCATAATATGTGGGCAGACAGGATGTGGAAAAACGGTTTTCATCCTCGACTTGCTCGAGGGGTCCTACCGCCATGCCTTTCGTCACATTGTGATCCTGTGTCCCACTGTGCGACACAACGATACTTATCAGCGGCGCACGTGGATATGGACCGACCCTGAGGTATACGTTATTGACCCCGGTGATAGGCTTCACGATTGGTTGCGTGGTTTATACCAAAGATTCCAGGGTGAGCCCACCCTATACGTGATTGACGATTGCTCGGCCAAGGCGGCGATGACCAAAAAGAAGGAGATGCTCTCTGAGCTCGCGCATCTTCTGGCCGCCATGCGGGGCAAAGTGTATGGATCTCTACTCAAAAGTACAACGCCGTCCTCAAGGATCTGCGAGAGCAAACGAAATGGGTCGCCCACTTTCACTGCAAGGACCGAGACTCATTCGATGACTGTCTTCGAGAGAACGACGTTATCCCAACGCGCGAGGAGCGCCTTGAGGTTCGACAGATAATTTCAAAAACTAAGCACGCCAAGCTTCTGCTAAAGACCGATCAACCAAATGCTTATAAAGTTATAAATTAATTAAATAATTTTAAGAAAATTATAAAATTAATTAGCAAATGCTGAGCAATGTTTAAAAATATTTTACAAAGGGGGGAGTAAGCACAAATTTATATTTTTAAAATATAAAGGGGGGAGTAAGCACAAATTTACTTTACAAAGGGGGGAGTAAGCACAAAATTACAAAGCAATTGCTGAACAATACTTAACAATGCTTAACAAAATGCTGAACAATGCTTAACAATTAATTATAAAATTAATTAGCAAATGTTGAACAATGTTTAACAATTTTTTACAAAGGGGGGAGTAAGCTCAAATTTATTTTACAAAATTACAAAGGGGGGAGTAAGCACAAAATTATTTTACAAAATTACAAAGCAATTGCTGAACAATGATTAACAAAATGCTGAACAATGCTTAACAATTAATTATAAAATTAATTAGCAAAGGGGGGAGTAAGCAATTGCTGAACAATGCTTAACAAAATGCTGAACAAATGCTGAACAATGGTTAACAATGTTAACAATTTGTTGCTCCGCTGCGAGCTTTGTTGCGAGCATAACGGTGATCATAAGTATCGGGTGGTGCGCTTGGCAATATGTTAGACTTATGAGACTTGTCAGAATAGTAAAATTAATTTTAAGAAAATTAGCAATGATGAACTGCGACGAACTTCTCGATCAGCTAATGGAAGAAACACTCGTCCCCAACACCAATCGCGAATTGGGAGGAACTGAAACAACTCAAGAGCCCAGACGCAGCATGGTCTAAAAAACGAACCGCCCATCTGGACTGGGTCAACGAAGAGCTTCGCCGTGAGAATCACGCCGCGCAAACATTCCAGAACGTTGAAGAAGCCAACCGCGAGTACGCGCTGGCATATCCGCAGAGAAGTCTCGCGCCACTGGATCGCGAGCCCCAACTTTCAGATTTCTATGTACCGTCAGAGGCCCAAAAAGACCGCGAGATCGCGTTCATCGTCGTGGGAATGGGTGTGGTGGGTCTCGTCGGCTACTATATTCAATCGAGATTTCAAATTAATTAATTTTATAATTATTTTTTTTATAAATATATATATATATATAGAACGATGTTAGTTGAAGAACTTTATTACGCTATGTTAGATGTAGGCTACACTGCCCTTAAACACCGTATAGCTGGTGCAAAGAGTATGATTCGTCTGGCCCGAGATTCTCTCGAGACGTGACGCGAGGACGGAAAAGCGGCCACCCTTTTCGCAAAGCGGATGTTAGATTCCTCCACCAATCCTGGGGGATTGGATGAATTAGATTTTCCCGAGTTCCTTCAGAACTTAACCTCCAATTGTGATTGTACTTCCAACAAAGATGTATTATTAACGACGCAGTTACCGGACGATCTGGCGAGGGCATGTTGGAGATTGTCCGATCAATTAGAATATTTCGCATACTATGAACACGCTCAATATTGATACTAAACTATCGGTTCGCCTAGCTCGCAAGCTATCAAACACATACTACAGCGCCCGCGGCTACTGGAAGGGACTCGCGGCCATCAAGAACCTCGCGGCGGCGACCAAGGTTTCCTAAAACGCCACCAAGGAATGGCTAAAGAAGCAGGCCATCTGGCAAATCTATTTACCCGCGCCTCACAATATTCCACGCCCGAAATTCGACGTGCCGGTGCCGAACCAAGTTCACCAAGCGGATCTCCTGTTTCTCCCTCACGATCGCGTCGGTCGCAAAACGTACAAGTACGCACTGACAGTCGTTGACGTAGCGAGTCGCTATAAGGGGGCTGAGCCACTGACCACGAAAGAGTCTAAGGAGGTGGCCGAGACTCTTTCCCGAATATATAAAAGGAGTCCTCTAAAATGCCCGAATCTTCTCCAGGTCGATCCAGGCCGCGAGTTCATGGGCGCAGTTTCTCAGCTGTTGGCTAAACACAAAGTTGCTGTCAGACGCGGCCGCGTCAACATCCACAGGGACCAGGGGATTGTGGAGCGTTTCAACCGAACCCTGTCTGAGAGACTGTTCGGCCACCAATACGCCAAAGAACTTGTAGACCCAAATTCGCGATCGACCGAGTGGGTGGCCAGACTGCCCGCCGTCGTCTCCGCACTGAACGGCGAGGTGACCAGATTGATCGGTAAGAAGCCTGTAGATGCTATCAAGTCTAAAAAGGTGACGAGCAAGCCCTCTGCCGTCTCGCGCGGGCGCCCCGTTGGTTTAGAGGAGCAACGGCTTCCATCGGATGTTGACGTCCGGTACCTCTATCAACCGGGAGAGCTCGAAGGTGGCAGCCGCCTCGCGACTGATCCCGTGTGGTCTCTCGATGTATATCATCTAGATCGATCTATTACCAAACCCGATGAGCTGTGCTCTACTATTTTGATGATGGTCCGTCTCGCAGGTTTGTTCGCGAAGAACTTCTCGCGTTGCCTTCTGGCACCCAGCTACCCCCGGATCGTCAGAGTCTTTAGAATGATTATTAATAAATCAGTAGAGTGGTTCTGTATGTATTCCGTCTGGTAACACACGTCTTTTATCGTAGTACGCCGAGAGTCCTAATTTGTGTTGACAGTACGTTTTCATAACGCCGTCTTTCATTTTAAATCCTCCATTTTGTGCTACATCTATAATGTGTTTTCCATCTTCTGTAGTTTCTCTTAGTACTCGTGTATATCTATCCCAATGTAAATTGTTAGTTCTCTTGGACATTCCTTTCGCAGAGCTTTTATTAATGAATTCTTTAGAATTAGTAGAATTAAATTTTTCTACAAAATAACACTTACTAGATAACGCTATCGCTCTATCTCCACTAAATTCTAGTTTGAAAAGCCCGGGCTCTCTTTCACTCCACTTATTCCAAGCCAACCATTTATTTTTTTCTTTTTCAAACTCGTCTAGTAAGTTAGGTCTAATCAATTCCTCTATCGTTTTTCCACTAACTCCTATATACATACTATCCGTGTCCATCTGTATTAATTCAAAGTCTTCTCTTTTTACGTATTTGTCTAGAAATTCGTAGTAAAATTCCAACATTCTCAATTTAGCGAGTTGATAAACCGCTATTCCACAATGAAATGGTCTTTTACTGCACACCGAGGTTTTCGGGAAGATATTTCGTACGCATCCCCTATCTCTTCCAAATCGTCAAAGAATGCAGATCTTAATGCTTTGTCAACACAGGTTTCGTCTTGCGTATATGTCGTATTTAAATGTCTCTCTGTTGCCTCTATCATTTTTCCACAACACGAGTTTCATAATAATTTCATTATATCCGCTACTGGTTTCTTATTTGGTACTACATCGCCTGTTCGTCTTGCGGCTGTAACTTCTTTTGCGAACCATTCGAATGGTTTTCCACTAATATAATCTATAACCCGATGAACTCCAGTTATTTCTAGGCCGTGTTTTAAATACCATTTCAATAGTGGTGCGTACAGCAATACTTTAGTGGCGGTCATAGAACCCACTAATTTTCATCCATTTCCTCTAGTTCTGCCAGTATCTTCCAAAAATGTTATTATGTGTGCGGGAACTTCATCAACATCAACTTCTCTGTTTATAAAAAGTGGAGACATTTCAGAAAACTTATCCACCCAGTTGTGGGGAACTTCTATATTCACCTCCGCAAACACAAACCAGTCTCCGGATAAAATCCTTTTACTAAACTTTTTTTATAAGTTTAGGGTTATGTGGGTTATCTATATGATGTATAGTTTATTTTCCACACGGCATATCTTTATTTAACGTAGATAAATATAACGCGTTTGCATCGTACCCCAAAACAGCCTTGCAAGGTTTGGAACCCACTCTAATATTTGAAACACCGGCTTCTGCATATCGTGTAAATACCATTGATGGACCGCCAACTAGAGCGTCTTTCATAATTTCGTATGTTTCTTCTTTTGGTGCATATAGAGCATCCTCCGGTATAATCGTCTTTGAAGATTTTTGTTCTTTAATGGTTCCTCTCAATAAATATTGTATAGCTACTCCAGGTAGTGTTACCGCATCTTTGAAAATATCCACACCTCTGTGTTTATAAAATGCACACATTTTTTCCACCGCTTCTAGGAACTGTGCTACATCTAAATCGTTATAATATTTCAATCAATCTCTGAAGGTTTCCATATTCTCTTCTTCGAAAATTCTACGAAATTTGCTTAATTCTGTTTCGTCTAGTAACATTTTCGCAGATAGTTTGGAATACCAATTCTCTATATCAGGCAGTCCTGGGTAATCCAGTTTGTCTGGAGAATCGAACCACTCGTAAGGAAAGAAAGATTTCTGTCCTTTGCAGTCGTAGGCTTTTATCCAACTATCGTAACTTACACCCGGTCCTAGGTAAAGTATTACTTCAAGAAATCTAAACTCTGGAGTAAATAGAAATATTGTTGCGTTTGCCCGTTTTCCGACCATTACTTTCTTTGTTGTTGATGCCAGTTCGCCTACTAGATATTTCTTTATTAAGTTTATATCGTACTTACTACTGTTAAAACCTATAACCGGCATTTGCTCTATCCACTGTTCGATCTGGGCGATTTGTTTTTCACGTAAATATTCTGTATTTATAACTATATCTTGACCATACTTCTTCTCTTATAGCTTTTCCCCTGACTTTCAAATCTTCTACGAATGTTTCTATAAGTTTTGCAGGATCTTTATCACAAATATGAGTTACTGTTCCTGAGAAATTATCTCCTATACTAACGCTTACCGGAACGTGCTCAGCTTCATACTCTAAACTATTACCGAGAGTTTCAAATTCTGGCTGGAGATATGACTCAAAATCATATACTATCTGATATGGATAAAGAGTAGTGTCGCAACCGATCTTTATGTCTTTACCCGTTTTTTGACATTCGCATTCCCACATAACTACTAGGTTGAATTATTTGCTTCTAATAAATTTATCTCTTCTCATAGTGGATGCGCGTTCTTCTTTTCTATACTTTGCATGAATCTCACACCCGTGCCAGTAACAGCCGTGATATTGATATACGGTATTGGTTTCTGGACAGTATCCATCTACTGGAGCTCCTAAAATCCATCTTTCACTCCCGTGTCCGCACTGTTTATGGTGAATGTGAATTCCCTCCTGCTTTTCCACAGAGTACATCCAATCGATTGCACCATAACTGTTAGAACTTTTTTGGTAGAACGCTTTGTCGAACGACGAACGCGGGCGCTTTAAATAATTACCATCACATACTATTTTTGTCTCACCTCTCATACATTTTGGTCCGTGTCTCTTCATATTACTCGCTTTCGTGAATTTCTGTTTGCAATTATCGCAGGCGTAAATTTTAGATAGGTTTTTAAGGTTTTTTATCAGAAATGCGTGATTATTAAACAGTCCTATTGTCATTGGTTTATTACCTATTGCCTTATAGTGCGCTGGTACCTTTTTCAACCACCATACGTCACATTTGGTGGGTAGATATACTTCTATACCGATTTTAAAAAACTCTTCAACCTTTTTCAGATCTGAAAAAGGAATTGGTGAAACCACATTACTATCGAAATATTGCTTACTAAGTTCTTTCGCTTTTTCTGTACATATGTCAGGTCTTTTACCTGTCATATGCATAGCTAGACACACGAACAGACAAAGGTCGTCATTATACTTGTCTAAAGAATACATACCTTTTCTATTCCTCAACCATTCTGGAAGTTCTCCTCATGCTGCTTCTTTGGATTGTAGTCCCAAATCTATTCCCCTATTGCCCTGTATTAGCTTTACAAAAACCTCTACTCATCTTACAAACTTCCACTTTGTATTTGGTCTGTCTATTTTATCAGACATTATTCGTGTTTGCTCCTTATCTGACAGCCATTTTTTAACTGTTTTCATTGATGATAGTGGTTCGCTACCACCGAGATTTTTGTGAAATATTATAGTTATAGGTTTTCAATTTTTAGTTTCCTCCATATGTTCTAGCTTGTAAGAAAATGAATATCTCAACTAAAAATTGATTGTTAGATACGGAGCGAGTTTATCGGACATGCGTTCATACTCGTTAATGTCAATGTTTTTTACGAAAGGATAATGTAACTACCCGTCTTCCCTTTTCTACCTTTTCCAATGTTTCATCATGAGCCCCCAATATTTCTTCACCATCTTCCACTATCGGGTGAACGATAGATTTTTTCTTATTTTCCAAATTGTTTGGTATTGGGTGACCTGAGCGTCTGGAATTGGTGCCTGAAGGTTTTATTACACTAGCCCTTAACCCCGCAATACTTTCTTTTTGAATTCTGTTACCAACTTCCTCTGCTAGTGAGAGGTCTTTAAAGGCTCCTCGTTTGTGGGCTCGTATAAATCGCTTCATAAACGCCTCATTCTTTGTGGTGTTTATCAGCTTTGTCAACCCCCTAACTCTCAACCGTTTACTATAAGTAACCCCTAGAGATTCGGCTTCTCTTCTCAAACTTTCCATTTCTGCTCTAGTTTCTGACGTTATCATATTTTCGTTTGTTATAACCTATGAAATTTATCTGTTCAATTGGACGTGAAAAAAACATGATGTAAATTGTCGCGTCCAATTGAATATAAACATATATATAAAAATACATACATAATGGAGTGTGTGACTTGTTGTAAGACTTTTGCGTGTAAAGACTATCTACGAAGGCATCTATCGAGACGTAGAAAATTTCCTTGTGTCGCCCCGCAATTTCAATGCCCCAGATGCCCTTGTAAATTCGTTAGTGCCCAATCTCTTTGTAGACATAAGCAACTACGCTCTCAGGTGGCTAAAGGTGAACGTGGTAGATTAGAGCTGGTAGAATTAGTTGCTGATCTGCGAAATAAATTAGCTATATCGGAGGAGGAAAATACGGTGTTGAAATATAAACTATCGCGCGCGGACGCATTGAAATTGCATTAATGATTTCGGTTATTGTTGTTTCAAAAGTCAATTTCCAATATAATTAGTACTACAACAACACTTTTATCATTCAATACCGCCACCACCTTTTGGTTGGTGGTGGGAGCTACAGTACATCTCAATAACGTTACAAACGTTGGCGGTATCATTTCGACTCACTCTTTTCAAAATTATTTTCTTCAAAAATTCATAAATTTGCTGTCTGGAGACAATTTCCTCGTTTACCAATTTATTTTCGGGGGTGGTGGGGGTAGTATAGAGGGGTGGACATTATACCACTGTAGGCGGTATCATTTTGACTCCCTCTATACTACTGTAACACATAATTAAGTCATGAATACATGAATGCAGATTTACCTGAGTGTGTCTACATATTGTAAGTTATTGCAAGGATGCGGCGAAATCCTTTGATCTCAGCAGAGCGGTAACATGGTGAGATCAGATTTACCTGAGTGTGTCTACATATTGTAAGTTATTGCAAGGATGCGGCGAAATCCTTTGATCTCAGCAGAGCGGTAACATGGTCTAGCGTGTGATATATGCTTGAGATTAACGCCTATTCTACATGTCAGGATAACCTGCGCATTCGCAAATCGCAGTAATCCACTACTATACGATTCAGTCTGTATGTGTGACCAGTGTAGATGCTGTTCCGCCTTAATGTTTATCGCTAACCCGAATTTTCTGTTTATGCAAAACATTCGGGTTAGTTGACCACCTACCAATAATGACTATGATTTTCGTCGTGTTTAAAAATAAATATGAATACATGTATTCTGTTCTTTTTTAATCGAAATCAGAAAATAATGACTGGTCGATGTCGAGTTGAGCTGTGTTCAGCCTCGGCACACACGACACAATACGAATTTGAAGGCGGTCAGAAAAATGTATAAGCCCGCGCCCAAATGGCTCGATATCAAAACACCGAATAGTGTAGACACTGATCAGACTGCGCATATGTGCAGGCCGGGTTGGTTAAGCAGTAACTGCAAGCGGAGTTCTGTCATGTCATATCATGCCCGCTAAATTCCCCCATGCACTGTTAACTAACCATATTCGACTCAAATACATCATCTAACTTATACTTAAGGCTTGTCACGTTTACATGAAAGTCAGCGTGACTTATCAAAATGCGTAATTCAGTCTAATCTATAATAGTGCAGTGGGATAAGGACATGTATATGCACTTTTGGAAACAAACATGAAACTTTGCACACGGGTAGATATCATAAATGTAAGCAGCATAGGCTATAGAACCACCTCGACAGCACACGATGGCACCCTACAATTGTTCTCGCGTTTGTTTGTAATTGTTATATACATATATAAAGTTTAAAATATATATTAGCATTATGATTACATATTACTGATTTTGTTATGTGTTATCTAAAAATACCGGTCGTATGGTTATTTAGTTTCAAATGACATTTCACAAGTCGTCCATATAATGTATGATACAAATCATAAATGCAATATGCCCATTTGTATACAAAATAATCGACAAAATTACTACGTATTTCCTTGAAGGAAACCGAAGAAAAAAAAGACAACTACCTGAACCACTATGAAAACAACTACAATTCTGCCACGCATATCCATTAACATATGTGTGAGCCGTAAAGCGTACAGCCATAACTAGGAAAACTTATTACAATGACGCAACAATTCCAAGTGTCAAAATCCGACGTGACGTCTGTAAATTTATGCGTAACTTTGCGACATCATTTTCAGCCTTTCATGACGTTGTCATTAAGGCTGGTTTTCACAGAGCGCGGCCCATACATATAGTTATACCGATGAAAGCCGAAACACGCCAACATTTGTTTTCAAGTTGCCAGATGCATATGTGATCTATAAAGTTACTATAATCACCAGATTTTCGCCAGACATGATGGGATTTAAGGACTGACTATATAGAATAGGACCTTTTGTTTCAGATGTAGTATAATCATACATGCGACTGAATATCTATATAAACTATAATCTAACCCTGTTCTTCTTAGAGTATATTATACAGAGCATTGAGTTGCCATCTCCTCCATTTTAGTTTGTACATGTTACGGACAGTTTCACCACTTTGAGCGTTTGACACGTACAGCCAATAATATGGCAGCAAATCTAATAAAATTTGGTGAAATACGTCCTAGATATTATTTTAGCAGACTACACAAAACGCTAGATATCTGAGCTTTCCTACCATCACTCAGAAAATATACAATGGACATTTTGTCCATGCATCCACTGTCAAACTGGTGCACTGTCTATTATTAGAAGTACATCTGACACAGGTAAAGCCGTATTTACTCGCATAGCAGGCAAGTAGACAGTAATAACAATAGACTCAGATAACTGCTTACAAGTCATTGGAATCGATACTGTATGCATGGTAATACAGGTCTATATATTCAGCACTGTGTATTGTTCTTACTGTTACACAGTCTTTACTGAATTCTCAAACATTTTAACAAAGGGTCAACAAACCCTTCATATATCAGACTTTGTATGTAAGTTTGATGAAAACAAGGCATAGCACGCTGTTATCTGATGTATCCCCATCATGTTGCCCCAAATGTTATTCATGTGTTTGTCATAGTATTAGTGGTAGGTGGCAAACGCAGTAAGAGGTAAAACTGGCCGATGGCTTGTACACACTAAGATGGCCGACATGGCAACTCCATGTACTGTGTGGGATATCGTAAGAAGAAAGGGTTCACATGTATGTTATGCATATATCCCTTCACATTTACGAAGCAAGTATGCATGAATCATTGGGTTATCAGGGGCCCCACGGGTCCTTAACATATTATTTGTTTGTCATTTAATATTTTCTTTCTCAATACTTTACAGAACAAAGATATAATTATACATTTACATATATGATCATGGCATGAGACATTTGTATAGTGCATATACAACAAAAGAAAACTACAATATATTCAGCATGTGTGGCAGCGATTGGATGAAAAGGGTTTATGGGACTTCGGAAGCAGAAAGGATCTTACGCATCCCTGTGGTTTAATCATGACAGATATAGTATGATGGGGACAGTATGGATGTTTTTATTGTCTGTAGGGCTATACAGGCTGTAGGCCTTAACATATTTGTGCATGGTAGAGTTTCTTATTAGTTATGAGGCGAATTTACAGTACGATTTTATTTCTCCATGTCGATAAAATGCTTGACGTGCAGGGATTATTCTGACGCTGTGATATCCGAGAACCAACATACTGTTGTTATGGCCTGATTGTTAAAGATGGGTCCCGCACATCAGGATGTATTGTAGGGGTTATATTTGTTTGGTTCTTCAGCATTTAGAGATGTCATTAATTTTTACAAAGAGTGTTTAATTTTTATTACCGGGTACACATATTGGTACTGTTTTGTACCGGTAGTATTTGTGTGACGGAAATAAATAATCTTGAGGTCAGGGGAGTTAACCGCGTTTTCTGAAAATATTTTTAAAAAAATGTTATTTTTTCAGAAGTCAATATTTATTTGTCCATGAAATTTCTGGTGTACAATAACTATACTTTATAAGATATCGACAGCAACCGTGTTTAAGTTAATACACATAGTGACATACTTTATTTGATTAATAATTAAAACTAATCACACTGTCAGTCTGTCTTCGCATGCACATAAACTGGTGATCACCACTACAGGTAAGTTTTTAACTATTAGTTAATACTCATTATACTGTGTAAAAACGAATACTTTTAATGTTAAAAACTTGTGGAATAATTATTTAATTAGGTACACATTTTATTTCCATAACAATATATTTTTTACATGCATTGCAATTTGAAATTGAGGGCCCCAATCTTTAAGTTGATGCGTTTCAAGCTCTTACAGTGGAAGATTGGTGGGTATTGCACAGTCAGTTAAATACCTGGACTGATATCATAGTTTTCCTATGTAATTTTACCCCTCCCCCTATCTAGTCCATAACTGGAAGATTACCTACTAATCAAGGCTGCATAATACATGTAATATATCGTGAATACTGCTTATTGTATCCCCCGGACTTCGTCGGGGGATACTATGGGTTTGAAAGCGGGCCGCGTCCGCGTCCGCATCCGCGTCCGCATCCGCGTCCGCGTCCACCGCAAACACTTCTTGTCCGGAGCATAACTCGAACACCCTTTGGAATATTTTCATGAAACTTCACACATGCATAGACCATGATCCGAATGTGTGTCGCGCATAAGAATGACAACTCTTGCATAGCTAATTTTTTAGTTATCTCCCTTTTTTGTTTCGCGCACTGATTTCGTGTCCGAGCATAACTCGACGACCCTTTAGAATATTTTCATGAAACTTCACACATGCATAGACCACGATCCGAAGGTGTGTCCCGCACAAGAATGACAACTCTTGCATAGCTAATTTTTTAGTTATCTCCCTTTTTTGTTTCGCACACAGATTGAGCATTAACTCGACCACACTTTGGAATATTTTCATGAAACTTCAAACATCTATACACCACAACACGAAGGTATGTCGCGCACAAGAATGACATCTCCCTTTCTTGTTTTTGCGCACTGATTGAGCATAACTCTACCACCCTTTGGAATATTTTCATGAAACTTCACACATGCATAGACCACGACCAGGAGGTGTGTCGCGCATAAGAATGACAACTCTTGCGTAGTTAATTTTTGAGTTATCTCCCTTTTTTGTTTTGCGCACTCTACAAACTGGACAATAATGCATGAAGACCCGTTTTATCGTGTGCTCTGTACACCTTACCTGTAGAGAGAACAATAGGCTTCTCCGGTTGAACAATAGAGACTGGGAGAACCATTCACCTGTGCATGTGCTAGCATGTGCAAATGTCCAGTTTGACCACTATCTGACCACAGGTAATTTATACAGGTAAATTACTGTATTACATTTCCGTAAACTGTGTTGAAAATATTGTGGCATTATGTGGACCTATGTAGATATATGTAGATAAATATAGGACTATTAAAAAAAAATTCTGGGCTCCAGTAACAAGCATTATTATTTTTAATTTTTAAACTTTTTTTTCCATTTTATTTTTTCATTTTTTTTTTCAAATTCCTTTTTCAATTTTTGTCTAGTAGCATAAGGTCGTAAGTGCTATATACAGACTATTATCATATAATAAAACAATTATTGACTAGTGACCCATACAATATAGTCTGATATTCTATGGCTCACTAGTCAATAATTGTATAATATGTTCGGGCCAGTGAAACTTGCTTTCGGGCCCAGGCTCGAGGTCAAGGCGGGACAAGGCGAGGCATTTGATTCCGCGGAATTCTTGTTTACTTATCTCCCTTTGTTGTTTCATGCTCTGATTTCGTATCCAGAGCATAACTCGAACACCCTTTGGAATATTTTTATGCCCCAACACGATAGTGGAGGGGGCATTTAGTGTTACCCTTGTCCGTCCGTCCGTCAGTCCGTCCGCACACACGAATGGGTACTTGTTGTAAGCGTACGGGGATCTTCTTGGGTAGGGTTAGGATAGTGTTGGGTACTCTTGTTGGGTATTTTTATGGAGTAAAAACCCAACAAGTGTTCATTCGTAGGAACGTGCGTCCCGTCCTCCGTCCGTCCGTCACAAAACTTTAACACTCGGGTAAATGTCTCATAATTTCTTCATCCTTCGACCGTTCGGTTTCATATTTCATATACACATTGCTCTGACGGTTCACTACCGCCCTGTACCAAATCCACGTTCGTCCTGCCACCGCCAAGCACAGGGTCAACGTCACATACTTGGTGCTTCAAAAACTTTAACACTCAGGTAAATATCTTATAATTTCTGTTTTCTTTCACGGATCAGTTTCATATTTCATATACAAATACACATTGCTATAATGGTCCTCTACCGCCCTGTGCCAAATCCACGTTCGTCCTGCCCCCGCCAAGCCCAGGGTCAAGGTCACATACTTAGTGCTTCAAAGACTTTAACGCTCGGGTACATATCTTATAATTTCTGTTTTGTTTCATGGATCAGCTTCATATTTCATATACGCATTACTCTAATGGTCCTCTACCGCCCTGTGCCAAATCCACGTTCGTCCTGCCCCCGCCAAGCCCAGGGTCAAGGTCACATACTTGGTGCTTCAAAAACTTTAACGCTCAGGTAAAAGAAAATTTTGACATTTTCTAGTTTATTAAACTTCACACATGCATAGAAGACGACCCAAAGGTGTGACAACTCTTGCGTCGTTAATTTCTTAGTTATCTCCCTTTGTTGTTCCGTGCACTGATTTCGTGTCCGGAGCATAACTCGAACACCCTTTGGAATATCTTCATGAAACTTCACACATGCATAGACCACGACCCTAAATGTGTGTCTCCCAAGAATGACAACTCTTGCATCACTAATTTTTTAGTATATCTCCCTTTGTTTTTCCGCGCACTGATTTTGTCTCCGGAGCATAACTCGAACACCCTTTTTTCAAACTACTTGTGTATCTGGGGAGGGGGATACACATGCGCTTGTCGACAAGCGTCCATTTCTAGTTACAGTACATCTTCGACGACAACAGTGTAGATCCAACTGATATCGCTCGTAAAATTGCAAGCCACCTGATCTGGATCTACACTGTTTGCTAGCATTTTCCTGAATTTATAAATGTTTTGATCAGAGCTGACCATTTTTTTGTGATAGAATAGTGACTGTGTTCTAGTCAAATATTTTTTTATTTTGTTATGCCAGTAGATGGTGTTTCACAGTTTGTTTTACATCCCATGGTTCGTTAAAACTCTTAAAACTGCACATGCAGTATTGAGTAATAAACCTATATTCTGTTCATTTGTAGTCACTGTTCTCATTTATTGCTACAGACACAATGCTGGCAATATATTGAGATACATCGCACAACCATGTTCGTCCTGTAATGTATACTATATGGGACCCTTGCCAAAATTGTTTGCAAAAACCTTATGCGACCCATGTGGGTTGTCAATATGGGCCCTAAGTTGAAAACCACATTGGACTCAGGTGGGTAGCCTATATTGGTCCCATATGGGACCTGTATTGTATACGATGTGGGACCCATGGCAAACTGCTTTGCAAACCCTTATGTGACCTATGTGGGTTGCCCATATGGGCCCTACATTGAAAACCATATTGGTCCAAGGTTGGTAGCATATATTGGTCCCATACATAGATCCCATATGGGACCTGTATTGTATACGATGTGGGACCCATGGCAAACTGTTTTGCAAAACTTTATGTGACCCATGTGGGTTGCCCATATGGGCCCTAAATTGAAAACCACATTGGTCCCATGTAGATCCCATATGGGACCTGTATTGTATACAATGTGGGACCCTTGCCAAACTGGTTTGCAAACACCGTATGTGACCCATGTGGGTTGCCCATATGGGCCCTATATTGAAAACCATATTGGTCCCAGGTAGTTAGCCTATATTGGTCCCATATAGATCCCATATGGGACCTGTATTGTATACGATGTGTGACCCTTGCCAAACTGGTTTGCAAAACCTTATGAGACCCATGTGGGATTCCCATATGGGCCCTAGATAGAAAATCATATTGGTCCCATGTGGGTAGCCCATATTGGTCCCATGTAGATCCAATATGGGTCCTGTAATGTATACGATTTGGGACACATGCTAAACGTGTTTGCAAAAACCCTATGATCCCCATGTGGGTATCCCATATGGGACCTAAATTTAAAACCATGTTGGTCCCATGTGGGTATCCCATATGGGCCCCAAATATAAACCATATTGGTTCCATACGGGTCCTGTATTGAATACGAAGTGGGCCCCATGCCAAACTGGTTTGCAAAATCCTTATAGTACCCGTTTGGGTAGCCCATATTGGACCCACATTGAAAACCATATAGGGCCCATATGTGTCCTATGTACAATGCTAGCTGCCCCCCCCAAAAAAAAATTGTCCGCTTCCGCCGCCTATGAGATACTATCATGCTTTCTTTGGAATGACATTACTGCTGATATAATTATAGTACCATTAACTACTACTGATCAACGACCTTGTTTTGGCTTTCAAATATATTCTGTTTTCGGTATGGCATTCCTGTACCGTGGAGTTTTCATCAATATGGAATGAATATATGTGTCAATTTGGTTTAAGTTGATCTCCATTGATAAACACAATTGGATGATTTTTGTCTCGACCACGATAGTGGGAAGTGAGACGTAGCGGTCACGATATCAGTGGCCTATTCCACCAACATTGCAAAATATACTTTTCTAGCAAAGTATACTTTGAAGGTGAAATTTTCAATTTAAGGATACATTTATTAATTTTTATTATACTGAATTTATTACATTATCACAGCCATTTTGGCTGTGATAATGTAATAAATTCAGTATAATAATTGTGTATACTTTTAATCATCAAATACATACAGTCGTTATTTCTATATGAAATAAAGCATTTCGGAAAAAAATAAATGATTACTCCCTCAAAGTATACTTTGCTAGAAAAGTATACTTTGCAATGTTGGTGAAATAGGCTACTGGTCAATTCACTCTCAAGTCGATTCATTCTCATTTTGGTCCGTTCGCTCTCATTGGCATTGCGTTTTTCACACAGGTGCTTCAAGCATGTCTTGGATGGTCTGTTATTGTTTGTATATGTGGCTGTGACTGGATAAATGGGGCTTATGGGTTTTGCGACCAGTGTAGATCCAGATCGCCTGTGCATCTGCACAGTCTGATTAGGATCTGCACTGTTCGCCATTCCATCAATAAAACATCTGTCATGCTTCTAACGAGCAATTTATCTTGTTCTCATGCTACAGGAGTGCTATTCGATCTGGAGCAACACTGGTCATAAATCCCATTTTAAGCCCCATTTCTCCAGTCCAGTAACAGCCACATATGCATGAAACATCTTTCTAAACAATGTGCAAAACAATTTGGATTGTAAACTGTATCAATACACATCA
This sequence comes from Conchocele bisecta, assembly GCA_029237695.1. Taxonomy (NCBI): domain Eukaryota; kingdom Metazoa; phylum Mollusca; class Bivalvia; order Lucinida; family Thyasiridae; genus Conchocele; species Conchocele bisecta. Next base: position 27,271,361 of record CM055269.1, on the reverse strand, counting down.
AACTAACATAAATTCACTACTTTAAATCAAACACATTCATTTCTGATTATCAATAAATATTGGCCACCGTCTTTAAGATTTTTAAATCACGTGACACAGTGATTTGGTTGGCTAATGGAGACTAGAGAATGACGTCGGTCTCCTGCAGGGACTAAACTACGATGTTTCCAGGGGCTGAATATCGGCCCCTTCCCCAACCCTCGGGGCCGTTTTTTCCCCAATCATCAAAAAAAAAAAAATTCGGATCATGAATGTTCGCATCTTTTAGGGCGAAAATGCAAATTTATATCTATAATCAAGTCCGTTATAAATCATGCGATTGGGTGCAATGTCCAATACACTGTGGGTTGTACTTGCATCTTAGAACAATTTAAAAATTAAAATAATTTCAGCATGTCTGATTAGTGATAGATACTGAGGGGTGCGATGTCCATCCACTGTGGGATGCTTTGGCCATGCACTATGGGTTGTACTTGCATGATTTAAAATTTAAATAACTTCAGTATGTCTGATAGATATTGCGGGGTGCGATGTCCATACACTGTGGGATGCAATGTCCATACACTGTGGGTTGTACTTGCATTTTACAACAATTTAAAAATTTAAATACTTTCAGCATGTCTGATTAGTGATAGATACTGAGGGGTGCGATGTCGATACACTGTGGGTTGTACTTGCATTTTAGAACAATTTAAAAATTAAAATAATTTCAGCATGTCTGATTAGTGATAGATAGTGTGGGGTGCGATGTCCATACACTGTGGGTTGTACTTGCATTAATTAAGAAAATTTAAAAATTAAAATAATTTCAGTATGTCTGATAGATATTGTATGGTGCGATGTCTATACACTGGGTGGTACTTGCAGCTTTTTACAAAGTAAATAATTTCAGTGTATGTCTGACTAATAATACAGCGGTGTGCGATTTCCATACATTGTGGCGTGCGATATCCTGTGCATACACTGTGGTGTGTACAATGATTTAAAGAACAATTTACAAGTTAAAAATAGTTTGAATGTGATCACACATGTATGCAACCACCATATTTTCCTGGCCCCTTCCATTTTTAATGAGACCAATGCCGAGTTACCTGTACTTTTAATTACCCCAGCAGGGCTCCAGATAAGGAATTAGTAATTGAGTATTGTCGCTCCATCATTTCTGAAGCAATTAGGTATTTCAAAATTTGAATTGTGTAAAATATAATCACACTACTGTTTATACATCAACAGACAGAAATTATTTAATAGATTGCTTCTAAATGAAAACACATCTTGGTATTTCATTAGAATTTTCTCCTTGGAGACAATTCTAATGAAATACCAAGATGTGTTTTCATGGAAAAATGGAAAAATATGCTATATTTGTGGTCTGTTTATTGTTTTCTGTAGCATGATAAAGATACCACAAAGTTTTCATTGCTTTTTGATACTCACTACTTCTGATTTCAATTGGGTTTTTGGTAATTTTAATTGGGTATTTACGCAAATACGCACCTTATCTGGAGCACTGCCTCAGACACTTTCATGTTCGGAGCATAACTGAACTTGAAAACCAATAACCACTGTCAAGTATGTGGTTGATAATCAGGAGACCTCCATTTACTTTTTTTACTTAGATTACTTAGTTACATGTATTTCCCTTGGTTGAGGTTTTTAACCCCTGTCTGTAAAGCAATGGGGGTAGCAATCGCCCCTATGTCTTTCTGACGTTTGTCTGTAGAAATTATTTACAATTTTGCGAAACGCAGAAGCTATACTGACAACCCTCACAGTTTGGTCATAAACTTTCTGGGCGGGGGTCTGCCACTCTCTGATAGCATATTTGTCAAGCTTCTGTGTTCAATACTATTGGCGCTACAGCCACACAACTTGGACAACTTCATCAACTGGCAGTGTACACCTATAACCACTGTGTCAAATCTGTGACCATCGTGTGACCAACTACATTTTCATTTGAATTACTTAGTTATTTATCTTAGTTAGGGTTTTCCATTTTGGCAGCCATAGGGTGAAAATGGAGATAGCGTTATAACCAGAAGCGCTTTATTTCAGCTGTAGTGGATTGTTGAAAATATTACGTTTCAGCATCACTATAAACAATCCAACTGTTCGGCACTTCCCTGGAAACATTGCTTCAATAAGCAGTGGCATGGGTAATACATGTTAATGCGCCTATCATTTTCTTAAACATTGGAGAGGAGGTGATGGATTGGGGGAGCACGCACAAGGAATTCAGTCTAACATTATATTCTGCCTATAATGCCATTGTGTTAATAAATCACACTCATTTGAGTACATGTTTGTAATTTACCTGTGTCTGCATCCATCACCCCTTAGATTTGAAATATTCAGATAGGTTCATAGTTGAAGCATTTCAGTTTATATTTCGTCTTGTCCCAGTGGGGCAGTCATGCTGTCATTGTCTGAATATATGACACACGCACACACTTGACTTTTGAGTAAAAACTGTTGGGGGGAAAGTCTCCATTCAAATATCAGATACACCCAAATTTGTGTCAAAAATAACACATTAGAACTTTAGAAATGGCATTTATAACACAAACACTTAACAGCCAAGATGTCTGTCTAATACGTTAGAACTATTTTCTAACACCCCATGTCTAATGCTACGATAATTGATAGTGCAGTAGGAGGGGAATGTGTTATAAAGTTAAAAATAACTTGTCGGCGGCTGGGATCGAATCCAGGCGCCTGCGTGTGAGGCGAACACTATCATGTCGCTATAAAAGCCGACTTGTACCGCAAGGCAGTACAAATGTTCGATTATTGTACTATGGCAGTACTACTACACTAGTAATGTGTGTATTTATTTCAATATAGTTCGTACATTTCTAACTTGTTACTTCTCAAAAGTAACATGTTACGATTATAATTCTAACGCGTGAGAAATGGCACTTATGACATGAATCGCCACTGCCTGGGAATACATGCAAACTACTATTGTTTTTAATGGTAATAACTATCACATGGTTGGTTATTCCAGTTATACACAGGTCAGCATAAATCTGTGACATTAAACTGTACCATCTACCTGTACATGATATATGTATTGAAATGGGCATTTGTCTAGTTCATGATATCTGGGAATACATACAATCTACAGCTAGAGCTGTTTATGTAACTACATGTATATAACATTGTCTCCGCGCAGGCAGAGGTCACGATCACGAGGCAGGAGGTCACAATCTCGGGGCCGGCGGGGTGACGATATCGAGGCAGGTGTATGTCAAAATATCGGGTCAGGAGGTCGCAATATCGAGGCAGGCGAAATTCATGATCTCTGGGAAGAAGGTCATACTCTTGAGGCAGATGGAGGTCACAATGCTGTGATCGAAGAGCGTCAAGGTAATTGTTATCTACTCCATTGAGCTGAATGACCAAGCAGGTGTAGTAGGCCATTATCACAACTGGATTTTTTGCCAGCATAAAATATACCCAGGTAAAATGTAGGTGCTAACTGCTTTCACCGGGCTGGTCATTTTCCTAATTTTTCCTAAAAGAAATCCCTCAAAATTGTTGCTGCATTTAGACAAGATGCTGATCGGTCTAGTCCACACACATTTGTTCAGTATTATCAGGTGAAAACTTAGTACAAGAAGATTATTTGGAATCGCCCTGTAGTTGGCCAAGGTTTGTATGGCTAAAAAACGGGACATATTATATATTCACCTTATACTGGCTGGTTTTACAGCTTGTCCACACAATAACTAGAGTTCTACTTGACAGATCATTACCAAATTCCGTATACATGTTTATCACGACAAGATGAAGAAGCCTGTTGATTTCCAAAAAAAATCAATGACTTACCTCCCCTTGGCGGCCATTTTTTATTACGACAAGACGAAGAAGCCTTTTGATTTTTTAAAATGTCCGATGACTTTTCTTCCTTTGACAGCTGTTTTTAATTTTCACTCTCTGTATCGTTGTCCACGCAATAATTTGAGTTCTACTTGATGAATCATGATCAAAGTTGGTACACATATTTTGCTGTGGTAAGATCACCTGGCAACAAATCAGGATATTGTAAATTCAACTGCTGAATTTGAGTATTCTCCCCAGGTGTATTCTCAGCTGTAAATGTCTTAATTTACAAGTCACTGAGCCATAAAACACCATAACATCATGCATATTATTATCCATTTTATTCCTCGGCGAGCGCAACATGCTGCCCGTGGCCATTCTAGTATTGAAAATATGCAGGTCGGGCATCCATGTCCTATGAACACCGGGGGATACTGGGGCATATCTGGTCAACAACGTGTCGCACACAAATAGGACAACCTTCTCATCTCTAATTTTCGAACTATCTCCTTTGTTTATCTTTGCTCTTTTTACTTTTTCGTAGCATAACTCTAAAACTGTGTACAATCAGCGGTAATTAGTTTTAACTGTACAGCCATACACTTCTTTTTCAGGCGATGGCGTTGTGCGGGCATATGATGCTCTTGCCAAGGCATGTGCAAGAGCAGACTTGGCGGCCCCTGACAGGACCACCAGTACATCATTTCGAAAGTACATGGCGACAATGACACAGGTACCAGCAATTATTATTGAGCAAATCTTTATGGCCTTTTGTTATTTTTATCACGGGCGGGCGGCATGTGGGAGTAGTAAATAGTAATTTTAACGATGGGATTCATCCTTAACAGAATCCCGATATCCCTGGTTTGACCCTCATGTACATTTTTGGCTTTCTGGTATGTTAGAGTTGAATCCGGTAGTAATATACCCAGTATAAAAGTAATACGATTATTACTAATCCTATTACTTTTGAGGAGTGGAGCTAAATGACTGGTGTGGTGAGGACCTGGCTGTTGACAGGCTGTTAAACACCATTAAATCAAATCAATTTTTTATCACAGAATAACCAGTCCTACATGGCATGCAAGTTATTAATTCAAAAAAATAACTGTAACTAACATTTACATTTTCACAGGTAAAACATGCCCCTGCTTCTGTCAGATATAATTTAGTAACTAATTATACAGTAACACCTGCTTGTCATAGACAGCAACTAAAAGTGGATGGAGTTAAGTTGTGTTGTTGTGTCATTTTTAATGCCTCACACCAGATCTGGGATATTGTATTAAGTTAACTGTTCTTGGCTGAATGTGTTAGACTTTCTAGCAACCTACACAAGTGCACACCTATAAACAAAGTAAACAGTTACATTTCTCATGGTATCAACTGCCAAGTATATCTTACTTGGACGAATAACTTTTGTCGTACAATAGAAAGCAATATTCCCGAAAGAAACCCAAAGAGCCTAAGAATGCAAGGACCTACATTTATTGTCATAAATATTCTTTAATGTACAGAGACATTTACATAATTAAATAACGACCGGAACTGACAATTATGTTTGCAGGTGCACAAGCGACATTTTGGAAAGAACCCAGATAGCCAAAATCTTGATTCTACAAGATCAGGGGTGTATTGCTGACTTCCAGAACAAGATATTGGATGAGATCCAGCTCAATGGTACCTTACTGATTTACAGATGGCCTCTTTGCAATATAGGTCACGTCTGATGCTCTTTCTGGTGTTGTAAAGTGGTGACTGCGTCAAAACTTGATGGAGACCGTGGGTGAATGTCAAATAATTTTTTGCTGGAAGTGATAGTGTTATTTTTTTGATTGGTGAAAGTGATATCTTTATATGCCAAATAATCACCAGTATAGCACGCTGGTATGCTTTTTGTTCTAATTGCATAATTAGGTCATCCAAAATGAACAAAAGGTCATTATTTTATTACTAGCTTCAAATTGCTTCGCATGAAATGTTTCTTTTTTCCATGTGACAGCTTTTGGCCTGTATCTGGTTTTCATTACCCATTCCACATGATTGATTTTACCTATATTTTGTTATATGGACACAGTTTAAGTTGTTATCATTCATTGTGTTACATGTATGCTTTGTTATTATCCCCTCGCTATAGGCAAGAGGGGATATTATAGCATTCGTTCATGTACATACTTACGTGCGTACGTAGTTATGTACGAATAGTAACACTTTTCCTTTTTCAATAACTCATGAACCGCTTCACCGATTTTGATAATAGTTGGCCACAATGTGTCTAGGGATGGTACTTTGTTTTGCATACTACCCAAGTCGGACCGCCCAAGGTCAAGGTCACTGAGGATTTGGATTTTGCTTTTATCAAGGCTGCCAGCGAGGGGATTAGCTTCGTTTAACAATGCCAGTTCTTGTTTTCAGATATTGTGCTGTCCGGTGACCATAAGGAAGGTGACAATCAACAGGATGTAGCCCCACAGTACGTACAGCAAGTTCAAACTGCGTCAGATGACGACGACAACTCGACAAACCCTGACACGTATACAGAGATGTTGTTTGAAGCAGAGAACTTCTTTGAGGAAAAGGGGGACCCAAGGTCTACTGATTTCAGACTGCGGAAGAAGCCTCAGAAGTTCAATCAAATACCTTGGAGTACTGAAGAGGAGGTGGAAATACATGTACTTTTTAAAATATATTTGTATTCAAAGACTCGGCCTAAACCAAGCGCCTGTACAAAAGCCATTGCTAAAAGCAAAATCAATGCTGTCTTGATTCACAGGAGAAAGAAGGAAGGATGTTCTGAAAACGAAGGTATTCAGAATGATTGACAAGTTAACTCATACATGCAAAACATTATGTTTACTTGTTTTACCGCGGGGCGGGCGGGCGACGGACAGAAAAAATGCATAGTTTGTGTACACAACTCCTCCAAAACCGTTCTTTAAATCGATCTGTAACTATGCACACGTCTTCTACACATATTGAAGATGTGCACCTTGGTAATTTTATGCAGAAAAAATATTTTTTAACAAAAATATCAACTTTTCAACTTACCCATTTTTTCTACATTTTGGTATACAATTATATGTAGGGTACAGAGTTTGTGTACACAATTCATCTGAAACCGTTCAGTCGATCGATCTGAAACTATAAACATGTCTTCTACACATATTGAAGATGTGCACTTTGGTGTTTTTATGCCGAAAAAATATTTTTTAACAAAAATATCACCTTTTTAACTTAGCCATGTTTTCTACATGTTGGTATACAATTCTATGTAGGGTACAGAGTTTGTGTACACAACTCATCTGAAACCGTTCAGTCGATCGATCTGAAACTATAAACATGTCTTCTACACATATTGAAGATGTGCACTTTGGTGTTTTTATGCCGAAAATATATTTGTTTACACATCTCTACCTAAATTAGTATACCTGTTTATTACAACAAGAGGAAGAAATAATGCTATATATTTTCAAATTCTCATTAATTTTTCTTGCCTTGGTGACAGCTTCACATTTCTGCATCTTCGCTGTCTGGCCCATCTTCGACGGGCTTATTTTGCGACTTACGGCACTCTTGTTTCTTGAATGTTTCTGCCGTAGAGTGCGCCTGTTTGTCTCTGTGAGTGTGAGCTACTGTATTTGATCCATTCCAGTCATGCAGGAATCATGTTTTAAAGGTACCGTTATAATGGACTCCAGAATAAATTTACACAAAACAAATGGTGTACATTTTGCGTGGTTACCAATGTGTACTTTATTATGCCCCCGCCACCGCATGGTGAGGGGGGCATATAGTGTTACCGGCGTCCGTGCGTCCGTCCGTACGTCCCAAAACTTTAACGCTTGTGTAAATGGCTTATAATTTCTGTTTCCTTGCTCGGATCTACTTCACATTTTACACACGCATTGCTCCAATAGTCCTCTGCCACCCAGTGACAAATCCACATTCGTCCCGCCCCCGCTAAGCCCATGCTGAAGGTGCGTTCAAAACATTAACACTCGGGTAAATGAATTGTAATCAAATATCCCTTGTTTTCTTTGGCTGCCAGCGGGGGCATTCGTGTGCCGACTAGCCACATTTCTAGTGATTGATATCAAATGAGCCAGTTGCTGAGACTTACCTTATAGCATTGACATATGTTGCATATATTGGTTTAGGAACATATGTTCCGGAAATCGGAAATTATGTAATAGTGGTTCTGTACCATATCCATTTTATTCAGATTTTTCAATAAAAGTTTAAGCACATACACTTTGTTGTACTGGTTATTTCCAACTAGAGTATAACTATGTATATTGTGGCTAGCCGTTTTGGAGCATGATATCAGAATTCCGATTAGTGCTAATTGTATTACATTTAGGGGATGCGGCTTTTGCGTGATGAGCACCTGGCTTCAGATCGGGCTATTCTAATTTCGGCTGAATATATTTTTAGCTAACCTGAGCCGAAGGCTCAAGTGAGCTATTGTTACCCTTTTTTCGTCCGTCTGTCGTCCGTCAACACTTCTCCAACTTCTTCAAATGTTGACCAAACTTCACGGGGATGGTCTATGTGTTGGTCATTTTCAGATTTGTTTAAATGGACGTTGTCGCATATCCAAGATGGCCACCATAGAAAAGTAGGTCAAATTCTTAAGAAAAAATATTTTTACAGATCGCTAGACGGATTTCGACGAAACTTGGCAGGAATGATCTAGTCAGTGCTCTTTCAAATTTGATAAAATGATAACCCCGGGATAAAATATGGGCGAGCGATGACCCGGCATTAAATGACAGTAGCTATTGATAGGCCGTTAAACACCATTAAAACCTATGTATCATGTGCTTGTTGAAGATAACATAGAGCTATTGTCGCCACATCGGTGTTTGTGTCTGTGTCTGCGTACCAAACTCTACAGTCAAGAATATCTTGATATATTTCATATATGCATTTGTAACATCTGGGTGGTTGGTCGGGCGAACGTGATGGTGTAAATTAACGGTAGTGGTAACGGTTCCTCCTTATAGGAATCACGATATGCCTGGCTTGGCCCTCGGGTACGTTTTTATTTTTGGCTCTTTTAACCTGGTTGAATTGGGTTATTGCCCATTATAAAAGTAGTAACATTATTACTGATCCAGCTGCTTTTGGTAGGGGTCAAGTGATTCTGGTGTGGCGAGGACTGGCACCAGATCATGATTATTCTGATGTCAAGGATGAATGTATAGCTTTATTGTAAATATTCAGTTATGATTTTGGGATTTTCTCCCCATGTGTACATGTACTTGAACATGTACATGTACTTGTACAGGTAATATATGGGATTTAGTACTAAACCAATTGACCTTGATCATACTGTACAGACGAACTGTATTTGAAAAATATTGATTTGGTAGATGTCCCCCACAATTCTACAAGTTTCATTATGTAATTAACCTAGCAATGGTCAGGATGGCATCCACAAGTAGTTAATTCAAGGACTATACTAATGTATAAGGGAGATAAGTAATGTAGTACTAACTGAGTAATAGCAGTTTATAAACAGAGTATCGTCCCTTAGACTAGAAATTGGCTGTCGGTAGACAAGCGCGATTTATCTGCTGTCACTCTGTGACCGAGGTGCTGAAATGAGCCAGTCTCCTTTCTTATATAGACACAGGATCTGACAGTCAGCCAATCGGATGGCTAGGAAATTCTGACAGTCAGCCATTTCATTGGTTGGAATAGAGCGCTGACTGTCAAGTTTCCGCCATCTTGGATTCGAAAGTTACATTTTTGGGATTTAGACTAGAAATACAGCGTAGATAGCTCACAAATCGTGACGATCAGATGTACAGACGATTCTACATGTCAAAATACATCAGGTAAGTGTAAAACTATGAAGATAAACATGCATTTAATGAGTGACCGCCAGCCAGAAAGGCTGCGTGAATCGACAGTCAAATAATGGCGGTCACGAAATTTTGCGAGCACCGCCGAACAAATAATTAGAATAATGGAGCTATAAGAACGTTTGAGGTATGCTTACCTATGTAAATACTTAGGAGAAGTGTTGAGCTACCAAAATATATCGGTATGACACCATGGTAATGACTATCAAGCCCAAACTGGCCTAATAAAGGTGGTCACGTGACCTCCAGCGAAGTGTCAAATCAATGTCAACAGTCGACAATGGGCATTCCACGTCATTCTGTTGTGATTGACACGGCAGAATGTGAATAGTATGGCTTATATATAGCAGTTATGTAGCACACCACCTTACAATAGTTATCTGATCTGGCAAATCACTCATTAAATAAAGTAGTTAAGATTTTTATGACAGCTTGGGAATGGAACGCTCCATTTGACAGCTAAAGTAAGGATAATTTCCTTACAATATGTACCTTTTCATATGAGTAGACAATAGTCGGTTCATGGAAAAGGGGACCTTGTGCAATTATAAACCAACATAGATAGGCTGGTGCCAATTATCAGAAGGTCCATTTCCTAGTGGCCATATTCAGTTCATTGAAAAAACAACATTATGAAATTCATGTGAAAATGTACCTTATAAAATTCTAAGCCAGCATAGCTAGTCTGGTGTCAATTATCAGAAAGTACATTTTCATATTAGTTGACAATATTCAGTTCTTGGTAAAAGGGACCTTATGAAAATTGAAAGCAACATAACTAAGATGGTGTCAATTAGCATAAGTTACATTTTCATATGAGCAGTCCATATTCAATTCATGGATAAAGTAACGTTATGAAATTCCATACCAGCATAGATAGGCTGGTTTCGATTATCATAAGGTACATTTTCATATCAGTTGGCAAATTCAATTCATGGGAAAAGGGACCTTATGGAATTCCAAACCAGCATAGCTAGGCTGGTGTCAACTATCATTAGGTACATTTTCATATTCGTTGATATTTTCATATTCAGTTCATGGGAAACGGGAACTTATGAAAAATTAAAATCAACATAGATAGACTGGTGTCAATTATCATAAGAGCATATACAGTTGATTTTAAAAGCAACCTTACGAAATTCAAAACCAGCATAGCTAGTCTGGGGTTAACTATCATAAGGTACATTTTCCTATGAGCTGACAATATTCAGTTCATGTGCAAATGTACCTTATGACATTCCAAACCAACATAGCTAGGCTGGTTTCAATTATCATAAGGTATATTTTCATACGAGTTGACAATATTCAGTTCATGGGAAAAGGGACCTGACGAAATTTAATGCAACATAGCTATCAATTACACGAAACCCTAAGCTGCACGAGTTTGGCTGAGAAGGCCAAACAGCTGCCAGCCTGATACTTGCACACACAGGTTACACATAGCATATATGGGGAAAATACCATACCGCCGTGTGCTTCTCTTCTTCGCTCGCCTTCAGAATGAGTGTAACGAATTGTCATCTAATAAAAATAACTACAGATACGCGATATGTTGCTGCAATTAAATTCGACTAATAGCATTTCGTATATAACGACAAGCCGAGAAACGACGGTGGCTCGGACCCAAAACATATCATATCATATCTTGCATAACCCAACTCCATATGAATCTCTGCTTGATTTGCTTTGCCCTGACCAACCCTCAGACTGCGTCTCCATACATATAGACTCATACACAGCCCTTAACACGGCCATACATAACTGGCACAGTGCAGTAGGAGAATGAACTAGCTAGGCTAAATTAACCGTCTCATAACCTCCTTGATGTAAAGCACAGATTTCGACTGCATTGCAACTAATACTGAATTCGGAAAGGAAAACAGGTCAACGGCCATTGGCTTGACACATTTTCTGGGGTCATATGCCCGGGTTTTGAAGGTCTGCGAGCCAAGGCCCGCCCTTAAATATAAGATAACCAACCGATGGATGTGCACTGTCTGTTGGGCTCCAGTGGACGATGTGTTTCAGTGTTGTTTCTGCATAGGTGGCTCATAATCAGTTAACCATACAGGGGTGCGTTTCACTAAACTTCGTACGACTAAAATGTTCGTAAGTGCAAATTTAGGATCGTCTGTAAATTTCAATTGATGGATTTACATTTATTGAGCATAGGCTGCATATGCAGCCTCTGCTCAATAAATGTAAATCCAATAATTGTTTACAAGTAAATATTGATAATGTGAAATGTACAGACTATCATAAGTTTGCACTTACGAACATTTTAGTCGTAAGAAGTTTAGTGAAACGGGCCCCAGGTGACCAAACAAAATAAATAACTAACGACTGTCTATGTGTGTTTTACAGTTAGGAGGTTCACATCGTCGTGCTAAGCTTCGTACGACTAAAATGTTCGTAAGTACAAATTTAAGATAGTCTGAAAATTTCAATTGATGGATTTACATTTATTGAGCATAGGCTGCATATGCTCAATACATGGAAATCCATTAATTGAAATTCCCAGACGAGCCTAAAGTTGCACTTACGAACATTTTTGTCGTACGAAGTTTTATGAAACGGGCCCCAGATCTGGCTTAGTGGTGTAAGTTGTTGGTACAATTTCAAAACAAATAACATTTCTAAAACGAGTTCCAAACCACCCATTAGCAAATATATTTTATTTTTATTTTTTTATTTTATACAAGTATATATTGACAGAAATAACTACAGTTAAATCGCGATGGCTCAAAATGCGATGTCTCGTATATGTATTCTGAAACTTTTTTCGACTTTTGACGCCATTTACGAAACAAAAATTAAAATTTATGAACGTATTTCATGAAATTACGCAGATATCCGAAGGCGTGTCTCATATTTCTACATTTCCTTCAATGAACAGAACATTGGGAATTTAAAAAAATGTTTCAGTACTTCTGTAAGCTTCACAATGTGTGATGGCAACATGCGACTCCAGATGGAGTCGCTATTGTGCTATTACCACTGCTTTTGATATTTTAATGAGACATGTAAGGCATGAATTTGTCTTCATATTGCAATATATTGCAAATATCTTTTGCGGCATGTTCACATTTCTTACTAATAACATGACTTGTTTGTGTGTTTCGGATAGAGACTGAATTTAATGAGAAATTTGCTGCCAAAGAAAGTGTTTCTTTTTTGCTCGTCCTGTGATTTGAAAATGTTGAGCACATTCATACAAATCGTACTCGAAATGACTATTTATTTATGTATTTACTTAGTTAATGTTGTTTAACGGCCTGTCAACAGTTAATGTCATTTTATGCCGGCCAAACCACAGGTGGAAGACTCGGACCTATGACACCAACAATAATGCCTATTAAAAAGATCCCATTACCCCACCCACACTTAACCCAAACCCAAAAAACAATTGGTCTCGTACAGTACCATATGCTATATAAAGGTGAGTATAAATATGGCTATTATAGAAAGAGCCCTCTCTTTTCCGGCTCGCACAAACACAATAAACATCGATGTCTCTGGCAATCGATAAAGGTATTAGGTGTGTGAATATCCTCACTTCAAATCGCTGTTTCCAGCATTTATTCAGTTATTCGCATTTTGTATACCCCATCCAAAGCGAAATTTGCGTGTACGAAAGAATCTCACACAGAATCGGAGGCCGTTCGGCTGGATTATCGGTCATATTTGGCCGATAGCTGATCGCCAGCTCCCTCTAGTGTCATTCGGACGTGTACACCAATTGGCCTCTCGGCCACGGAATGGATCCCGTCAAATAAAATGACTCTGCCATTTTGAGCCCGTAAAATAACTCTGTCATTTTCAGCCCGTTTAATGACTCTGTCATTTTCAGCCCGTAAAATGACTCTGTCATTTTGAGCCCGTAAAATAACTCTGTCATTTTCGAGCTCTGGTCCCTCGGCCACGGAATGCCACGGAATGAATGTCTGGCCTCTCAGCCACGGAATGCCACGGAATGAATGTCTGGCCTTTCGGCCACGGAATGGACTGGAACCATTTGAACCATTGGAACCATAATTGAGAGGGACATGGTAGATGGCCACGGGAGGCCGACGTTTTTGAACCCTCTATTGGGACATCCACACAGAGACGATCGCACTTTCACCTAAAGAGACAACGACAGCGGTTCATGAAAATGCCCATCTCCAGTGAACAAATACTCATGGCACCAGTGCCAGCGCTGCCTGCTTTAGATGGTGGTCTCGACTCTTGTCGGCTAGACGACCACGGGAGGCCGCCGTTGTTGGGACGGACATGGTGCCGACCACGGGAGGCCGACTCGCTCTGGCGTTCTCCAAGGTACGGTGTGCCTGCCGTACAACCACCTATCGGTCTCGACTACACTCTCTCGTTGTGCTCCAATGGTTGCCAGCCGGAGCAGTCCCAGTGTGCATAGTCGAAGGCGCGACAAGCTGGACAACACAGAGTCGAGACACATCAAGAAAACAAGTCACACTTTCAACGAAACGGACAAAGGCAACACACTAACGTGCCTAACTCTACAAGGACTCTCAAGACGCCTCGAAAGCATCACGCATCGCCGCGGACACGCCGAGGACATCGGGAAAATACCATATTAGCAGAGGAAATCCGCAGACTTAAGAAGCCTACATCCGAGTCGGAAGGTGTGAGCGTCAGCTTGATCTATATCCGCGTCTCGACTTGGTTGCCAAGCCAAGCCTTTACAAGGTACGGTGTGCCTGCCTGCCGGACGGACGGACGACCACGGGAGGCCGACTCGCTCTCGCTCTCAAAGGTAGCCAACGGACGGACGACCACAGGAGGCCGACTCGCTCTCGCTCTCAAACGACCACGGGAGGCCGACTCGCTCTCGCTCTCAAAGGTTGCCAACGGACGGACGACCACGGGAGGCCGACTCGCTCTCGCTCTCAAAGGTTGCCAAGCCTTTACAAGGTACGGTGTGCCTGCCTGCCGGACGGACGGACGACCACGGGAGGCCGACTCGATCTCGCTTTCGCTTTCGCTCGCGACATGCTCACCATGTCGCCTTTATAACGGACACAGTCAATATCGAAAACGGGTCTGGCGGGGGCGGCGCCCCACCTCTCTGGAAGCACAGTGTGCAGGTTGCCAAGCCATTATAACACTGTCGCAGCCAGCCTTCGAGAGGTCAAAAAACACCGCAAAGAGACGACAAGTCCTTCCCTCCACAATATCCTCTTAGTGCGGCCTTCAGGCAGGCGTCACTGGGGGTAGACACGCGAGAGCGTAAAGACCCCACCTCTCTCGAAGCACCAAGTGCAACATGCACTTCGAGAGGTCCAAAAACACCGCAAAGAGACGACAAGTCCTTCCCTCCACAATAT
Organism: Conchocele bisecta; assembly: GCA_029237695.1. Lineage (NCBI taxonomy): Eukaryota > Metazoa > Mollusca > Bivalvia > Lucinida > Thyasiridae > Conchocele > Conchocele bisecta. The sequence goes on along the minus strand of CM055269.1, from coordinate 27,256,321 downwards.
CCTTGTCACTGGGGGTAGACACGCGAGAGCGTAAAGACCCCACCTCTCTCGAAGCAGTGACGATCGCAATGGAAAACGGGTCTGGCGCGGGCGGGCGCCCTAGCCAGTCGATTTACTGCCGCCTGCAGTGGGGTGGACACTCGAGAGCGTAAAACACAAAACTGGGGTGGACACGCCAGAGCGTAAAGACCCCACCTCTCTCGAAGCAGCCACCTCACTCGAAGCAGTCAAGATCGCAATGGAAAACGGGTCTGGCGGGGGCGACGGTCGTGCGTCAAGGGGGACGCACGGACAACGCTCTTTGAAACTCGCGCCGAGATGACGCTGCTGCCCTCGAGACGACGAGGACAGGTAGCTACCCCCACTCAGGTGAAGGGCTCGGGCGGGCGCCCTAGCCAGTCGATTTAGTTCGGCCTGCAGGCAGGCGTCACTGGGGGTGGACACGCGAGAGCGTAAACACCCCACCTTCGAGAGGTCCAAAAATAAAGCAAAGAGACGACCAGTCTATCCCTCCACAATATCCTCTTAGTGCCGCCTCACGGCAAGCGTCACTGGTAAAAACACCGCAAAGAGACGACAAGTCATTCACTCCACAATATCCTCTTAGTGCGGCCTTCAGGCAGGCCTCACTGGGGGTAGACACGCGAGAGCGTAAAGACCTCACCTCTCTCGAAGCAATGACGATCGCAATGGAAAACGGGTCTGGCGGCGGTCGTGCGTCAAGGGGGACGCACGGACAACGCTCTTTGAAACTCGCGCCGAGATGACGCTGCTGCCCTCGAGACGACGAGGACAGGTAGCTACCCCCACTCAGGTGAAGGGCTCGGGTGGGCGCCCTAGCCCGTCGATTTAGTTCGGCCTGCAGGCAGGCCCCGTGCCGATCGTGCTTCGCGAAACCAACCACCGCAACTGGTCTGTCTGGTCGCTCGGCCACGGAATGGCTCGTAATGCAGTGTGACGCTCTGTGGTCGGTCGGCCACGGAATGGAGTTCTGTGCAGTGGCGACGACGGCTGGTCTCTCTCGGGCTTCTCGGCGGCGGAATGGGGCCCGGTGCCGATCGTGCTTCGCGAAACCAACCACCGCAACTTGTCTGTCTGGTCGCTCGGCCACGGAACAGCTCGTAATGCAGTGTGACGCTCTGTGGTCGGTCGGCCACGGAATGGAATTCTGTGCAGTGACGACGACGGCTGGTCTCTCTCGGGCTTCTCGGCGGCGGAATGGGGCCCCGTGCCGATCGTGCTTCGCGAAACCAACCACCGCAACTTGTCTGTCCGGTCGCTCGGCCACTGAACCGCTCGTAATGCGGTGTGCCGCTCTGTGGTCGGTCGGCCACGGAATGGAGTTCTGTGCAGTGACGACGACGGCTGGTCTCTCTCGGGCTTCTCGGCGGCGGAATGGGGCCCCGTGCCGATCGTGCTTCGCGAAACCAACCACCGCAACTTGTCTGTCCTGTCGCTCGGCCACTGAACCGCTCGTAATGCGGTGTGCCGCTCTGTGGTCGGTCGGCCACGGAATGGAGTTCTGTGCTGTGGCGACGAGTCTGGTCTCTCTCGGGCTTCTCGGCGGCGGAATGGGGCCCCGTGCCGATCGTGCTTCGCGAAACCAACCACCGCAACTTGTCTGTCTGGTCGCTCGGCCACGGAACAGCTCGTAATGCAGTGTGACGCTCTGTGGTCGGTCGGCCACGGAATGAAAAACATGGCGCAGCGAGACAATTCCACTCCGCGCGCCCAACACGCCGGCGGCAGAAACGACCGAAGCGGTGAGCCTATCTAAGCACCGTGCACTCTCATCAGTCTAAGCTAAAACACAAGTCTCGGGTCTCATTGGAATTTCCAATCGGCCACGGCACCATGCACTGTTCATTTTACAGTAAAAAAAGTGGTTGGTCTACCCGCGGCGCGAACCCACAGCCCACGTCACCGTAGCGATCTCGGTCTTGTTAAGTGAGAAGTTAACAAATAAAAAATCTTCGTTCACCGCGGTGCCAACCCTCGTCTCCATAGCACGGCGCCTTAGCTGTCACGACCACCGCGGCGGTAATGAAACATATACATTGGCCGCGAAATGAATGGAATTTCCAATCGGCCACCGGCACCATGGACTGTTCATTTTACCGTAAAAAAAGTTGATGGTTTAGCCGCGGCGCGAACCCACAGCCCAGTCTCCGTAGCGATCTCGGTCTTGTCTGTCTGGTCGCTCGGCCACGGAACAGACAGAAGTTAAAAAGTCAAAAAAAAAATAAAAATTCGTTCACCGCGGTTCGAAATCGCAAACCACGTCTCCATAGCGCGGCGCCTTAGCTGTCACGACCACTGCGGCAGTAATGAAACATATACCTGAATACTCTCATCAGTCTAAGCTAAAACACAAGTCTCGGGTCTCATTGGCCGCGGAATTAATGGAATTTCCAATCGGCCACGGCACCATGGACTGTTCATTTTACAGTAAAAAAAGTTGTTGGTTTAGCCGCGGCGCGAACCCACAGTCCAGTCTCCGTAGCGATCTCGGTCTTGTCTGTCTGGTCGCTCGGCCACGGAACAGACAGAAGTTAAAAAGTTTAAAAATAAATAAAAAATTCGTTCACCGCGGTTCGAACTCGCAACCCACGTCTCCATAGCGCGGCGCCTTAGCTGTCACGACCACCGCGGCAGTAATGAAACATATACCTGAATACTCTCATCAGTCTAAGCTAAAACACAAATCTCGGGTCTCATTGGCCGCGGAATTAATGGAATTTCCAATCGGCCACGGCAACATGGACTGTTCATTTTACAGTAAAAAAAGTTGTTGGTTTAGCCGCAGCGTGAACCCACAGTCCAGTCTCCGTAGCGATCTCGGTCTTGTTAAGCGAGAAGTTAAAACAAAATGCTTCCTTCACCGCGGTTCGATCTCCCAACCAACGTCTCCATAGCGCGGCGCCTTAGCTGTTGCGTCAGACTACGCTAAAACACAAGTCTCGAGTCTCATCGGCGACGGAATGAACGGAGTTTCCGCTAAGACACAATTCTGTGGTCCCTCGGCCACGGAATGAAAAACATGGCGCAGCTGGACACTTTCACAACGCGCGCCGATCACGCCGGCCGCAAAAACAACCGAAGCGGTGAGGCTATCTAAACACCGTGGACGCTCGTCAGACTACGCTAAAACACAAGTCTCGAGTCTCATCGGCGACGGAATGAACGGAGTTTCCGCTAAGACACAATTCTGTGGTCCCTCGGCCACGGAATGAAAAAAATGGCGCAGCTGGACACTTGCACTCGGCGCGCCGATCACGCCGGCCGCAGAAACAACCGAAGCGGTGAGGCTATCTAAACACCGTGGACGCTCGTCAGACTACGCTAAAACACAAGTCTCGGGTCTCATCGGCGAAGGAATGAACGGAGTTTCCGCTAAGACACAATTCTGTGGTCCCTCGGCCACGGAATTAAAAAAATGGCGCAGCTGGACACTTTCACTACGCGCGCCGATCACGCCGGCCGCAGAAACAACCGAAGCGGTGAGGCTATCTAAACACCGTGGACGCTCGTCAGACTACGCTAAAACACAAGTCTCGGGTCTCATCGGCGACGGAATGAACGGAGTTTCCGCTAAGACACAATTCTGTGGTCCCTCGGCCACGGAATGAAAAACATGGCGCAGCTGGACACTTTCACTACGCGCGCCGATCACGCCGGCCGCAGAAACAACCGAAGCAGTGAGGCTGTCTAAACACCGTGGACGCTCATCAGACTACGCTAAAACACAAGTCTCGAGTCTCATCGGCGACGGAATGAACGGAGTTTCCGCTAAGACACAATTCTGTGGTCCCTCGGCCACGGAATGAAAAAAATGGCGCAGCTGGACACTTGCACTCGGCGCGCCGATCACGCCGGCCGCAGAAACAACCGAAGCGGTGAGGCTATCTAAACACCGTGGACGCTCGTCAGACTACGCTAAAACACAAGTCTCGGGTCTCATCGGCGAAGGAATGAACGGAGTTTCCGCTAAGACACAATTCTGTGGTCCCTCGGCCACGGAATGAAAAAAATGGCGCAGCTGGACACTTTCACTACGCGCGCCGATCACGCCGGCCGCAGAAACAAACGACCGAAGCGGTGAGGCTATCTAAACACCGTGGACGCTCGTCAGACTACGCTAAAACACAAGTCTCGGGTCTCATCGGCGACGGAATGAACGGAGTTTCCGCTAAGACACAATTCTGTGGTCCCTCGGCCACGGAATGAAAAAAATGGCGCAGCTGGACACTTTCACTACGCGCGCCGATCACGCCGGCCGCAGAAACAACCGAAGCAGTGAGGCTGTCTAAACACCGTGGACGCTCATCAGACTACGCTAAAACACAAGTCTCGGGTCTCATCGGCGAAGGAATGAACGGAGTTTCCGCTAAGACACAATTCTGTGGTCCCTCGGCCACGGAATGAAAAACATGGCGCAGCTGGACACTTTCACTACGCGCGCCGATCACGACGGCCGCAGAAACAACCGAAGCGGTGAGGCTATCTAAACACCGTGAACGCTCGTCAGACTACGCTAAAACACAAGTCTCGAGTCCCATCGGCGACGGAATGAACGGAGTTTCCGCTAAGACCCAATTCTGTGGTCCCTCGGCCACGGAATGAAAAACATGGCGCAGCTGGACACTTTCACTACGCGCGCCGATCACGCCGGCCGCAGAAACAACCGAAGCGGTGAGGCTATCTAAACACCGTGGACGCTCGTCAGACTACGCTAAAACACAAGTCTCGAGTCTCATCGGCGACGGAATGAACGGAGTTTCCGCTAAGACACAATTCTGTGGTCCCTCGGCCACGGAATGAAAAACATGGCGCAGCTGATCACTTTCACTACGCGCGCCGATCACGCCGGCCGCAGAAACAACCGAAGCGGTGAGGCTATCTAAACACCGTGGACGCTCGTCAGACTACGCTAAAACACAAGTCTCGAGTCTCATCGGCGACGGAATGAACGGAGTTTCCGCTAAGACACAATTCTGTGGTCCCTCGGCCACGGAATGAAAACAATGGCGCAGCTGGACACTTGCACTCCGCGCGCCGATCACGCCGGCCGCAGAAACAACCGAAGCGGTGAGGCTATCTAAACACCGTGGACGCTCGTCAGACTACGCTAAAACACAAGTCTCGGGTCTCATCGGCGAAGGAATGAACGGAGTTTCCGCTAAGACACAATTGTGTGGTCCCTCGGCCACGGAATGAAAAAAATGGCGCAGCTGGACACTTTTACTACGCGCGCCGATCACGCCGGCCGCAGAAACAACCGAAGCAGTGAGGCTATCTAAACACCGTGGACGCTCGTCAGACTACGCTAAAACACAAGTCTCGGGTCTCATCGGCGACGGAATGAACGGAGTTTCCGCTAAGACACAATTCTGTGGTCCCTCGGCCACGGAATGAAAAAAATGGCGCAGCTGGACACTTTCACTACGCGCGCCGATCACGCCGGCCGCAGAAACAACCGAAGCAGTGAGGCTGTCTAAACACCGTGGACGCTCATCAGACTACGCTAAAACACAAGTCTCGGGTCTCATCGGCGAAGGAATGAACGGAGTTTCCGCTAAGACACAATTCTGTGGTCCCTCGGCCACGGAATGAAAAACATGGCGCAGCTGGACACTTTCATTACGCGCGCCGATCACGACGGCCGCAGAAACAACCGAAGCGGTGAGGCTATCTAAACACCGTGGACGCTCGTCAGACTACGCTAAAACACAAGTCTCGAGTCCCATCGGCGACGGAATGAACGTAGTTTCCGCTAAGACACAATTCTGTGGTCCCTCGGCCACGGAATGAAAAACATGGCGCAGCTGGACACTTTCACTACGCGCGCCGATCACGCCGGCCGCAGAAACAACCGAAGCGGTGAGGCTATCTAAACACCGTGGACGCTCGTCAGACTACGCTAAAACACAAGTCTCGAGTCTCATCGGCGACGGAATGAACGGAGTTTCCGCTAAGACACAATTCTGTGGTCCCTCGGCCACGGAATGAAAAACATGGCGCAGCTGATCACTTTCACTACGCGCGCCGATCACGCCGGCCGCAGAAACAACCGAAGCGGTGAGGCTAGCCCTAGCCCGTCGATTTAGTTCGGCCTGCAGGCAGGCCCCGTGCCGATCGTGCTTCGCGAAACCAACCACCGCAACTGGTCTGTCTGGTCGCTCGGCCACGGAATGGCTCGTAATGCAGTGTGCCGCTCTGTGGTCGGTCGGCCACGGAATGGAATTCTGTGCAGTGACGACGACGGCTGGTCTCTCTCGGGCTTCTCGGCGGCGGAATGGGGCCCGGTGCCGATCGTGCTTCGCGAAACCAACAACCGCAACTGGTCTGTCTGGTCGCTCGGCCACGGAACGGCTCGTAATGCAGTGTGTCGCTCTGTGGTCGGTCGGCCACGGAATGGAGTTCTGTGCAGTGGCGACGACGGCTGGTCTCTCTCGGGCTTCTCGTCGGCGGAATGGGGCCCGGTGCCGACAGTGCTTCGAGAAACCAACAACCGCAACTGGTCTGTCTGGTCGCTCGGCCACGGAACGGCTCGTAATGCGGTGTGCCGCTCTGTGGTCGGTCGGCCACGGAATGGAGTTCTGTGCAGTGGCGACGAGGCTGGTCTCTCTCGGGCGTCTCGGCGGCGGAATGGGGCCCCGTGCCGATCGTGCTTCGCGAAACCAAGCACCGCAACTGGTCTGTCTGGTCGCTCGGCCACGGAACGGCTCGTAATGCAGTGTGCCGCTCTGTGGTCGGTCGGGCACGGAATGGAGTTCTGTGCAGTCGCGACGACGGCTGGTCTCTCTCGGGCTTCTCGTCGGGGAATGGGGCCCGGTGCCGATCGTGCTTCGCGAAACCAACAACCGCAACTGGTCTGTCTGGTCGCTCGGCCACGGAACGGCTCGTAATGCAGTGTGCCGCTCTGTGGTCGGTCGGCCACGGAATGGAGTTTTGTGCAGTCGCGACGACGGCTGGTCTCTCTCGGGCTTCTCGTCTTCGGAATGGGCCCGGTGCCGATCGTGCTTCGCGAAACCAACCACCGCAACTGGTCTGTCTGGTCGCTCGGCCACGGAACGGCTCGTAATGCAGTGTGCCGCTCTGTGGTCGGTCGGCCACGGAATGAAAAACATGGCGCAGCGAGACAATTCCACTCCGCGCGCCCAACACGCCGGCGGCAGAAACGACCGAAGCGGTGAGCCTATCTAAGCACCGTGCACTCTCATCAGTCTAAGCTAAAACACAAGTCTCGGGTCTCATTGGAATTTCCAATCGGCCACGGCACCATGCACTGTTCATTTTACAGTAAAAAAATGTGGTTGGTCTACCCGCGGCGCGAACCCACAGCCCACGTCACCGTAGCGATCTCGGTCTTGTTAAGTGAGAAGTTAACAAATAAAAAATCTTCGTTCACCGCGGTGCCAACCCTCTCGTCCTCCATAGCACGGCGCCTTAGCTGTCACGACCACCGCGGCGGTAATGAAACATATACATTGGCCGCGAAATGAATGGAATTTCCAATCGGCCACCGGCACCATGGACTGTTCATTTTACCGTAAAAAAAGTTGATGGTTTAGCCGCGGCGCGAACCCACAGCCCAGTCTCCGTAGCGATCTCGGTCTTGTCTGTCTGGTCGCTCGGCCACGGAACAGACAGAAGTTAAAAAGTTAAAAAAAAAATAAAAATTCGTTCACCGCGGTTCGAACTCGCAAACCACGTCTCCATAGCGCGGCGCCTTAGCTGTCACGACCACTGTGGCAGTAATGAAACATATACCTGAATACTCTCATCAGTCTAAGCTAAAACACAAGTCTCGGGTCTCATTGGCCGCGGAATTAATGGAATTTCCAATCGGCCACGGCACCATGGACTGTTCATTTTACAGTAAAAAAAGTTGTTGGTTTAGCCGCGGCGCGAACCCACAGTCCAGTCTCCGTAGCGATCTCGGTCTTGTCTGTCTGGTCGCTCGGCCACGGAACAGACAGAAGTTAAAAAGTTTAAAAATAAATAAAAAATTCGTTCACCGCGGTTCGAACTCGCAACCCACGTCTCCATAGCGCGGCGCCTTAGCTGTCACGACCACCGCGGCAGTAATGAAACATATACCTGAATACTCTCATCAGTCTAAGCTAAAACACAAATCTCGGGTCTCATTGGCCGCGGAATTAATGGAATTTCCAATCGGCCACGGCAACATGGACTGTTCATTTTACAGTAAAAAAAGTGTTGGTTTAGCCGCAGCGCGAACCCACAGTCCAGTCTCCGTAGCGATCTCGGTCTTGTTAAGCGAGAAGTTAAAACAAAATGCTTCCTTCACCGCGGTTCGATCTCCCAACCAACGTCTCCATAGCGCGGCGCCTTAGCTGTTGCGTCAGACTACGCTAAAACACAAGTCTCGAGTCTCATCGGCGACGGAATGAACGGAGTTTCCGCTAAGACACAATTCTGTGGTCCCTCGGCCACGGAATGAAAAACATGGCGCAGCTGGACACTTTCACAACGCGCGCCGATCACGCCGGCCGCAAAAACAACCGAAGCGGTGAGGCTATCTAAACACCGTGGACGCTCGTCAGACTACGCTAAAACACAAGTCTCGAGTCTCATCGGCGAACGGAATGAACGGAGTTTCCGCTAAGACACAATTCTGTGGTTCCCTCGGCCACGGAATGAAAAAAATTGGGCGCAGCTGGACACTTGCACTCGGCGCGCCCGATCACGCCGGCCGCAGAAACAAAACGAAGCGGTGAGGCTATCTAAAACACCGTGGACGTCGTCAGACTACGCTAAAACACAAGTCTCGGGTCTCATCGCGAAGGAATGAACGGAGTTTCCGCTAAGACACAATTTCCTGTGGTCCTTCGGCCACGGATTAAAAAAATGGCGCAGCTGGACACTTTTCACTACGCGCGCCGATCACAAGCCTGGCCGCAGAAACAACCGAAGCTGGTGAGGCTATCTAAAAACACCGTGGGACGCTCGTCAGACTACGCTAAATAACCAACAAGTCTCGGGTCTCATCGGCGACGGAATGAACGGAGTTTCCGCTTAGACACAATTCTGTGGTCCCCTCGGCCACGAATGAAAAACATGGCGCAGCTGGACACTTTCACTACGCGCGCCGATCACGCCGGCCGCAGAAACAACCGAAGCAGTGAGGCTGTTCTAAAACACCGTGGACGCCTCATCAGACTACGCTAAAAAACACAAGTCGAGTCTCATCGGCGACGGAATGAACGGAGTTTCCGCTAAGACACAATTCTGTGGTCCCTCGGCCACGGAATGAAAAAAATGGCGCAGCTGGACACTTGCACTCGGCGCGCCGATCACGCCGGCCCGCAGAAACAACCGAAAGCGGTGAGGCTATCTAAACACCGTGGACGTTTCTCAGACTACGTAAAACACAAGTCTCGGGTCTCATCGGCGAAGGAATGAACGGAGTTTCCCGCTAAGACACAATTCTGTGGTCTCGGCCACGGAATGAAAAAAATGGCGCTGCTGGGACACTTTCACTACGCGCGCCGATCACGCCGCCGCAGAAACGACCGAAGCGGTGAGGCTATCTAAACACCGTGGACGCTCGTCAGACTACGCTAAAACACAAGTCTCGGGTCTCATCGGCGACGGATGAAACGGAGTTTTCCGCTAAGACACAATTCTGTGGTCCCTCGGCCACGGAATGAAAAAAATGGCGCAGCTGGACACTTTCACTACGCGCGCCGATCACGCGGCCGCAGAAACAACCGAAGCAGTGAGGCTGTCTAAACACCGTGGACGCTCATCAGACTACGCTAAATAAACACAAGTCTCGGGTCTCATCGCGAAGGAAATGAACGGAGTTTCCGCTAAGACACAATTCTGTGGTCCCTCGGCCACGGAATGAAAAAAAAACATGGCGCAGCTGGGACACGTTCACTACGCGCCCGATCACGACGGCCGCAGAAACAACCGAAGCGGTGAGGCTATCTAAAACACCGTGAACGCTCGTCAGGAACTACGCTAAAACACAGTCTCGAGTCCCATCGGCGACGGAATGAACGGAGTTTCCGCTAAGACCCAATTCTGTCGGTCCTCGGCACGGAATGAAAAACATGGCGCAGCTGGACACTTTCACTACGCGCGCCGATCACGCCGGGCCCGGCCAGAAACAACCGAAGCGGTGAGGCTATCTAAACACGTGGACGCTCGTCAGACTACGCTAAAACACAAGTCTCGAGTCTCATCGGCGACGGAATGAACGGAGTTTCCGCTAAGACACAATTCTGTGGTCCCTCTGGCCACGGAAATGAAAAACATGGCGCAGCTGATCACTTTCACTACGCGCGCCGATCACGCCGGGCCGCCAGAAAACAAACCGAAGCGGTGAGGCTATCTAAACAACGTGGACGCTCGTCAGACTACGCTAAAAACACAAGTCTCGAGTCTCATCGGCGACGGAATGAACGGAGTTTCCGCTAAGACACAATTCTGTGGGTCCCTCGGCCACGGAATGAAAACAATGGCGCAGCTGGACACTTGCACTCCGCGCGCCGATCACGCCGGCCGCAGAAACAACCGAAGCGGTGAGGCTATCTAAAACACCGTGGACGCTCGTCAGACTACGCTAAAATCACAAGTCTCGGGTCTCATCGGCGAAGGAATGAACGGAGTTTCCGCTTAAGACACAATTGTGTGGTCCCTCGGCCACGGAAATGAAAAAAATGGCGCAGCTGGACACTTTTACTACGCGCGCGATCACGCGGCCGCCGCCAGAAACAACCGAAGCAGTGAGGCTATCTAAACACCGTGGACGCTCGTCAGACTACGCTAAAAACACAAGTCTCGGGTCTCATCGGCGACGGATGAACGGAGTTTCCGCTAAGACACAATTCTGTGGTCCCACGGCCACGGAATGAAAAAAATGGCGCAGCTGGACACTTTCACTACGCGCGCCGATCACGCCGGCCGCAGAAACAACCGAAGCAGTGAGGCTGTCTAAAACACGTGGACGCTCTTCAGACTACGCTAAAAACACAGTCTCGGGTTCATCGGCGAAGGGGGAATGAAACGGGAGTTTTCCGCTAAGACACAATTTCTGTGGTCCTCGGCCACGGAATGAAAAACATGGCGCAGCTGGGACACTTTCATTACGCGCGCCGATCACGACGGCGCAGAAACAACGAAGCGGTGAGGCTATCTAAACACCGTGGACGCTCGTCAGACTACGCTAAAAACACAAGTCTCGAGTCCCATCGGCGACGGAATGAACGTAGTTTCCGCTAAGACACAATTCTGTGGTCCCTCGGCCACGGAATGAAAAACATGGCGCAGTGGGACACTTTCTTCAGCGCGCCGATCACGCTGGCCGCAGAAAAACAACCGAAGCGGTGAGGCTATCTAAACACCGTGGGGACGCTCGTTCAGACTCGCTAAAACAACAAGTCTCGAGTCTCATCGGCGACGGAATGAACGGGAAGGTTTCCGCTAAGACACAATTCTGTGGTCCCTCGGCCACGGAATGAAAAACATGGCGCAGCTGATTCACTTTCACTACGCGCGCCGATCACGCCGGCCGCGAAAACAACCGAATGCGGTGAGGCTATCTAAACACCGTGACGCTCGTCAGACTACGCTAAAAAACACAAGTCCTCGAGTCTCATCGGCGACGGAATGAACGGAATTTCCGCTTTAAAAGGAACACAATTCTGTGGTCCCCTCGGCCACGGAATGAAAACAATGGCGCAGCTTGAACACTTGCACTCCGCGCGCCGATCACGCCGGCGCAGAAACAACCGAAGCGGTGAGGCTATCTAAACACCGTGGACGTCGTCAGACTACGCTAAAAACACAAGTCTCGGGTCTCATCGGCGAAGGAATGAACGAGTTTCCGCTAAGACATTTGTGTCCCTCGGCCACGGAATGAAAAAAAATGGCGCAGCTGGACACTTTTACTACGCGCGCCGATCACGCCGGCCGCAGAAACAACGAAGCAGTGAGGCTATCTAAAACACCGTGGACGCTCGTCAGATACGCTTTAAAACACAAGTCTTCGGGTCTCCATCGGGCGACGGAATGAACGGAGTTTCCGCTAGACACAATTCTGTGGTCCTCGGCCACGGAATGAAAAAAATGGCGCAGCTGGAACACTTTCATTACGCGCGCCGATCACGCCGGCCGCAGAAACAACGAAGCGGTGAGGCTATCTAAACACCGTGGACGCTCGTCAGACTACGCTAAAAACACAAGTCTCGAGTCTCATCGCGACGGAATGAACGGAGTTTCCGCTAAAGACACAATTCTGTGGTCCCTCGGCCACGGAATGAAAAACATGGCGCAGCTGGACACTTTCATACGCGCGCCGATCTCGCCGGCCGCAGAAACACCCGAAGCGGTGAGGCTATCTAAAACCGTGGATTGCTCGTCATGACTACGCTAAAACACAAGTCTCGAGTCTCATCGGCGACGGAAATGAACGGAGTTTCCGCTAAGACACAATTTCTGTGGTCCCTCGGCACGGAATGAAAAAACATGGCGCAGCTGGACACTTTCACTACGCGCGCCGATCACGCCGGCCGCAGAAACAACCGAAGCGGTGGAGGCTATCTAAACACCGTGGACGCTCGTCGACTACGCTAAAACACAAGTCTCGAGTCTCATCGGCGACGGAAATGAACGGTGCTTTCCGCTAAGGACACAATTCTGTGGTCCTCGGCCACGGAATGAAAAACATGGCGCAGCTGATCACTTTCACTACGCGCGCCGATCACGCCGACCGCAGAAACAACCGAAGCGGTGAGGCTATCTAAACACCGTGGACGCTCGTCAGACTACGCTAAAACACAAGTCTCGAGTCTCATCGGCGACGGAATGAACTGAGTTTCCGCTAAGACAAACAAATTCTGTGGTCCCTCGGCCACGGAATGAAAAAAAAAATGGCGCAGCTGGACACTTGCACTCCGCGCGCCGATCACGCCGGCCGCAGAAACAACCGAACGGTGAGGCTATCTAAACACCGTGGACGCTCGTCAGACTACGCTAAAACACAAGTCTCGGGTCTCATCGGCGACGGAATGAAACGGAGTTTCCGCTAAGACACAATTCTATGGTCCCTCCGGCCCGGAATGAAAAAATGGCGCAGCTGGACACTTTCACTACGCGCGCGATCACGCCCGGCCGCAGAAACAAACCGAAGCGGTGAGGCTATCTAAACACCGTGGACGCTCGTCAGACTACGCTAAAAACACAGTCTCGTCTCATCGGCGACGGAAATGACGGAGTTTCCGCTAAGACACAATTCTGTGGTCCTCGGCCACGGAATAAAAAAAAAATGGCGCAGCTGGACAACTTTCACTCCGCGCGCCGATCACGCCGGCCGCAGAAACAACGAAGCGGTGAGGATATAATAAACACCGTGGACGCTCGTCAGACTACGCTAAAAACACAAGTCTCGGGTCTCATCGGCGACGGAATGAACGGGAGTTTCCGCTAAGACACAATTCTGTGGCCCCCTCGGCCACGGAATGAAAAAAATGGCGCTGTTTCACTTTACTACGCGCGCCCATCACGCCGGCGGCAGAAACGACCGAAGCGGAACGACCTGAGCGAAAACACTGTGGCCTCTCGGCCACGGAACGACTCCGAGCGAACACACTGTCGCCCCTCGGACGACTCTGAGCGAATACACTGTGGCCCCTCTGCCACGGAACGACTGAGCGAAAACACTGTGGCCTCTCGGCCACGGAACGACTCTCAGCGAACACACTGTGGCCCCTCGGCAACGGAACGACTGAGCGAAAACACTGTGGCCTCTCGGCCACGGAACGACTCTGTGGCCCCTCGGCCACGGAACGACTGAGCGAAAACACTGTGGCCTCTCGGCCACGCAACGACTCTGAGCGAACGCACTATGGCCCCTCGGCCACGGAACGACTCTGGCCTCTCGGACACGGAACTCGGCCACTCATTTTCCATCTGGCCTCTCGGCCACGGAACGACTCTGTTTTTTTATCGGCCATGCACCAGGCTAAGCACCATGCTAACCACTGAAGGAACAGAGCGGTCCAACGAGACAACATCTGGCCTCTCGGCCACGGAATGACTCTGGCCTCTCGGCCACGGAACGACTCTGAGCGAACGCACTGTGGCCCCTCGGCCACGGAACGACTCTGGCCTCTCGGCCACGGAACGACTCTGTGGCCCCTCGGCCACGGAACGACTGAGCGAAAACACTGTGGTCTCTCGGCCACGGAACGACTCTCAGCGAACGCACTGTGGTCCCTCGGCCACGGAACGACTCTGGCCTCTCGGCCACGGAACGACTCTGTAAAAAAAATTCCCTCTGGCCTCTCGGCCACGGAACGACTCTGGCCTCTCGGCCGCGGAACGTTTATTTTACAACATTTTTCCGGTTAAAACACAAGTCTCTAGCCAAGCACCAGGCTAACCACTGAAGGAACAGAGCGGCCCAGCGAGACAACACAACTCTGTTTATGTTTATTTTAAAACAAAATTCCCTCTGGCCTCTCGGCCACGGAACGACTTTATTTTCCAACATTTTTCTCTCTGGCCTTTCGGCCACGGAAGGAGCCGGACCCACCTCGACTTGCCCTCGTTTCCCTGTGATCTCATTCGATCTACACTTTCCCACCGTTCACGACCAATCACCGACGCTTCCAGCGAATGTGTACACATGGCTACACACTTCCACCGTTCCACGACATTCCACGTTCCACCGAAGGTGCACCCGCGGGTGCAGCACTTCCATCGCTCGCGCGTACACTTCCACCTCGGATACACAGTTCCACAGCGCTTCCACTAAATGCGCACCCAATATTCCCGTTTGACCGGAATGTGTATCGGCGGATACACAGTTCCACCGTTAGACTCTTACTTGGAAAAGTCGCGGGAATACTGGACGAAGGCCGGATCCCCAATAGATTCCACAAAAAGGCCATTCATTCCTTGTAATTCCAGCATTTGAAATAAATTCATCAAGAAAATGTGTTTATTTTCCGTTTTCTTAAGAATTATTTTAACTGCGCCTCACCGTTACGGAAAGTAGTTCGGCGTGGGAGTTTACTGGGATATAAATTTTGAACAGAGACTTGCTACGGGCCAATCAAATGTTAGGGAATTGTGTAAATATTTTTGTGCTGGAATTATATAGACTTGCGCATTTGCTACGTCATTTAAATATTGTCCAGGATATATCGAGCATCACATGGCGTGTCTCACATCTTACTCGAAATCGCTAAGGTTGATTGGTCGAGAATGAGCACATTGACCAATCAAGCTTCCTGATTCCGTGCATGAGAATGCAATACGCATAGAGACGAAAATGTTATAAGAACGGACACTTTCTCCACTGATATTATCAACATATGTACACGTGCCATATTCGGACGACACAATCAAGTCAGCCAGTGAACCTTTCATCGAAGCCTGCCATCGCACGAACTCGCAAGTCTTGAAGCAGAACCTGTTGTTCTCACTTGTAATTATTTGTAGTGGAAACAACGTGGACACACATTGCGTAAATCAGTTGCATATTTTGTGGTTGTGACAGTGAAATGGGGTGTAACGTTATTTTTTGGCGATTTGTGTATATCCAGATCAGACCGTCTGATCAGGATCTGCACAGTTCGGCCTTCCATCGATGAATCACGCGCCATGCTTCTAACAAACAATATATATCGTTATCAGACTACATGATTGTAGAATTTTTGTTTTTATTAATTCGTTCCCACGAAATAGCAATTCGTTCCCTCAATTTAACAATTCGTTCCCATGAGTTAACAATAATTCGTTCCCGTGGGAACGAATTGTTAATTCGAGGGAACCAATTGTTAAATTGAGTTAATTGAGGGAACGAATTGTCATTTCGTGGGAACGAATTGTTAATTCGAGGGAACGAATTGTTATTTCGTGGGAACGAATTAATAAAAAAAAAAGCCATGTCCCCTGTGGGGCTCCGTAGGATTGTGCTATTTGAGCAGGAGCTACACTGGCCACAAATCTCAAAATATGCATGTTATACTTTATATGCTGTTGTGGAGAAATGTGCGACGCTGATGTGAATTGTCCAATACATGTCCAGATGTTATGAGTCCTGGGGGCCGTTTCACTAAACTTCGTAAGTGCAAAATTATGATATTCTGTAAATCTCACATTAACAATGTTTTCTTGTAAACAATTATTGGATTTACATTTATTGAACATATGCTGCATATGCAGCCTATGCTCAATAAATGTAAATCCATCAATTGAAATTTCCAGACGATCCTAAGTTTGCACTTACGAACATTTTAGTCGTACGAAGTTTAGTGAAACGGGCCCCTGTAGCCTATTTTACCAACATTGCAAAGTATACTTTTCTAGCAAAGTATACTTTGAGGGAGAAATTTTCAATTGTCGCATAAATTTATTATTTGTTATTATACTGAATTTATTACATTATCACAGCCATTTTGGCTGTGATAATGTAATACATTCAGTATAATAATTCTGCATACTTTTAATCATCAAATATATGCCGTCGTTAGTTCTATATGAAATAATGCATTTCAGAGAAAATAAATGATTGCTCCCTCAAAGTATGCTTTGCTAGAAAAGTATACTTTGCAATGTTGGTGAAATCGGCTACTGATTATCCTTAAGGTGGATTTATAAATAAGTGATGCTTAACTTTCACTATATACTTTCTAAGCTAGTCAGTGACGTCCATGATGCATCGGTAATGTTCTGATAATATACTTCCATCACCATTGTGGCCGCAAGCCACCCATTACTTAGGCCTAAACAAAAATGTCTTGTGGTGCGGGGAACCCGACCCTACCTAGCAAAACACCCCCGACCCAATACTTTTTGGGCCGTTTTAAAAGAAAATCATTTTCGTTCCTTATAATGCTTAAAAACGCGCTTTGTGACAGTCTTTTTCGTAGTTTATGAGCGCTAATATTTAAAAAAAATAAAATAAAAAAAAAGATTTTCCTACCCTCCCTACCTAGCTTTTTCTGGACCGTTCCCCGCACCACAATACTTTGTTTAGGCCTTATTACACGACGATTTTAATGTTGTTACTTCTCATTAATCATTTCCGGGACTGAATTCGTGTTTCATGGCCTTAGAGGGGCCACCTCTATATGTGTGACATAGAATGAATATGCCACGTCGCAATGTATACTTACCACTCTGTGATCTGTAGCCTATTTCACCAACATTGTAAAGTATACTTATCTCGGAAAGTATACTTTGAGTGAGAAAATTTCAATTTTAGCATAAATTATTACTTTTTATTATACTGAATTTATTACATTATCACAGCCATTTTGTCTGTGATAATGTAATACATTCAGTATAATAATTCTGCATACTTTTAATCATCAAATATATGCAGTCCTTAGTTCTATTTGACAAAATGCATTTCGGGAAAAGCCAGAAAAGTATACTTTGCAATGTTGGTGAAAAAGGCTACAGGACACGGCTCCAAGACCTGCCCAAACAATACCCACTTTCTTTATTATGTAATATTTACACCTTCTATAAATTCATAATGCAAACACCCATTCTACGTATTGCGTTTACATCCCAATACAATACATTAGACACACGTGACGTCGCGCGATGTTGTTTATTGGTTATAGTTCGCAATGTCGCTGTTCCAGGAATTGCGACAAAATGACGTAAAACAATAGTATAGTTAATTTTAACGCCATAATTGGCTATTTACAGTTTTGAAAGTTTGAAAGTATCAGAAAATGCAAGTATAAGTATAGGTGATATAATATATATATAAGTTATAAGTATAGTATAAGTATAAGTATAGGTATAGGTTATACGTATAAGTATAATAGTATCAGTAAAAGTATAAGTAGTAATAGGTATCAAGTATAAGTATAAGTATAAGTATAAGTATAAGATAGTATAGGTATAGGTAAAGTATAAGTATGAGTAATAGGTATAAGTATAGGTAGTAGGTTATAGTAGGGTTAGGTATAGTATAAGATAAAGTATAAGTATAGATACAAGTATAAGTATAAGTAAAAGTATAAGTATAAGTATAAGTATATATAAGTATAAGTATAAGTATAAGTATAGGTATAGGTAGGTATAGGTATAAGTATAGTAAAGGTTTATCAGGAATAGTATGTATAAGTAGTAGTTAAGAGGTATTATATAGTATAAGTATAAGGTATAGGTAGGTATAGTATAACGGGTATAGGTATAGGTAATAAGTATAGTATAAGATATAGTATGGTATAAGTATAGGTATAGTATAGGTAGTATAAGTATAGGTATAGGTATAGGTATAGGTATAGGTATAGGTTTGAGTATAAGTATGATAGGTATAAGTATAGGATATGGTTATGTATAGGTATAAGTATATGTATAGTAGGTATGGTAGGTAAAAGGTATAGGTATATACAGTATATATAGGTATAAGTATAAGGGTAGGTAGCATGGTATAGTATATAAAGTATAAGTATAAGTATAAGTATAAGTAAGTAGATAAGAGTATAAAAAAAAAGGCAGTATAGGTATACGGAGTAGGTAAGGTATAAGTATAATTGTCTAGTATAGGTATAGGTATAAGGTATGGCAATGGTATAAGGCATAGGTATAGGTATAGGTATATATAGGTATAAGTATAGTATAGTATATAGTAGGCATAAGTATAAGTATAGGTATAGGTAGGTATAGGTATAGGTATAAGGTAATAGGTATAAGGTATAAGGTATAGTATAAGTATAAGGTATAAGTAATATAGTATAAGTATAAGTATAGGTATAGGTATAAAGTATAAGTATAAGTATAAAGGTTATAAGGTATAGGTATAGGTATAAGGATAGTAAAGTATAAGATAGGTATAGGTAGTTTAAGTATAGGTATAAGGTATAGGTATAGGTATAAGGTATAAGGTATAAGTATAAGGATAAGTATAAGTATAGGTATAGGTATAGGTATAAGTATAAGGTATAGTATAAGTAATAGGTATAGGTATAGGTATAGGTAGGTATAGGTATAAGGTATAGTATAAGGTTATAGGTATAGGTATAGGTATAGGTAATAAGGTATAGTATAGGTATAGGTATAGGTATATGGTATGTATAGTATATGTATAGGTAGGTATGGTATAGGTATGGTATAGGTATAGTATATGGGTAGGTAGGTATAGGTAATGGTATAGGTATACGTATATGTTATATTCAGGTATAAATATAAGTATAAGTATAAGTATAAGCAAGTATAAGTAAAAGTATAAGTATAAGTATAGTATAGTATAAGTTATGTATAAGTATAAGCAAGTATAAGCAAGTATAAGTATAAGGTATAAGTATAAGTATAAGTATAAGTATAAGTATAAGTATAATGTATAAAGCAAGATAAGCAATAGTATAAGTAATAATGATAAGTATAAAGTACTAGAGTATAAGTATAAGTATAAGTAGATGTATAAGTATAAGTAGCGGTGTAAGGGTTAAGATAGACATATGATAATGTTTCGTAATTATGTACGTATTTCAGACAGACTTGGGTACATTACGGAGACCCACAGGGGACATGGATTTTTTTTTATTAATTCGTTCCAACGAAATAACAATTCGTTCCTCATTTTGATAATACGTTCACTCGAATTAACAATTCGTTCCCACGATATAACAATTCGTTCCCTCAAATTACAATTCGTTGCCACGAAATGACAATTCGTTCCCTCGAATTAACAATTCATTCCCACGATATAACAATTCGTTTCCACGATTAACAATTCGTTCCTACGAGTTAGCAATTCGTTCCCACGATGTAACAATTCGTTCCCACGAATTAATAATTCGTTCTGTGGGAACGAATTGTTATTTCGCGGGAACGAATTGTTAAATTGAGGGAACGAATTGTTATTTCGTAGGAACGAATTGTTATTTCGTAGGAACGAATAGTTAAATTGAGCGAACGAATTGTTAATTCGTGGGAACGAATTGTTAATTCGTGGGAACGAATTGTTATTTCGTTGGAACGAATTGTTAAATTAAGAGAACGAATTGTTATTTCGTGGGAACGAATTAATAAAAGAAAAAGAAACCTACGTTCCCTGCATCATGCCAACTAGAATGCTCGCCTCGGTCGTATCTCTGTGCGTTCTTCTGACACACTCATTGCTAAATATGGGCTCCTCACTTCATATCAATCGCGACTACCTGGTGCGAATGGTGGACGAGCTGTCTACGTTGTGCCCCACCTCAAGCGGCTGCACATCTGGTGAAAACGACGAGTATAGATATATGGCTATAGATGTTGTATCATTTAATAAAACTATGAGTTCGTGCTGCACGCGGTGTTACTGTGACGACGGATGTCTGGCCGAACACCGGTGTTGTCCGGAGGTCATGCTGCAATGGTACTCGGACGGCGATATCGTCAACGAGATGACCTATCAATGCCGAATGCACTATTTTAAACTGCCAACCACTGGTAGGCATCGTTTTACATCCGACGGAACGTTTATGACCGACACATGTCTGCAACCCCCAGAAACAATTGGTTATAACGAGTCAGTGGCGATGAAATGTCTGGAACCAGACATAAGGAACATCGACGAAATGCTCCCAGTGACGTCCATGGCGACTGGACGTGTTTACATAAACAACTACTGTGCCGTTTGCAGTGGAGACGACGATGTTGCCCCATGGCTTCCGTACATATATATGCTGAATAAATTGCACACCCCGACAGACATACTGCTATATTACACGGAGAAAACTTGGCAAGAACTGTACACTTTGACATACACGCTCGATTCAGACCTGAATCGGCTTTTAAAAATACCATTTATTGCACATAGCCCGACGTTGACATGTGTTGCACCGGTGATATATGACTGCAACGCTACAGGACTTTGGGAAACGTACGATCCGTTTTACGAGTTCGCTTGTTTGGTGTACAGAGCGATCTACTTCTACACCAATAGCAAAGGCCACATCACTGATGTCTTCGGTAACGTGTTCTGTGCCATTTGCAACGGACAACTGGAGTAGGCTGGACAATGTGAATTTATCTCTGTAGATATAAGCCAATCAGATCTTGGTATAGAATGGGGTCTTATGGGTAAGGCCAGCCTCCTGTCATACCTTATAAGGATTAACCAATCATTAAAAGGTATGACAAGGAATTGTGGGAAATGTTTTAGAATTCAGAAATGTTGGAGAATGCTGATCAGTTTTAAGTTTTACTTTCGGACCCTTTGGTTGGACTTCAAAATTGTGGAATTTATTAAGTCATAGAAATATCACGTGAAACCTTTCTAAGCCAAGCGAGTACTTAAAAGAAAGTTGTATTGTGTTGTATTAAGTGGATTATTCTAATTTGAGGTGGACACCCAAGAAAAATATTGATTAAAATTATAAACAACTACTTTCGGACTTGTCCAGTAATTCAGAGCACCCAACAGTAGTAGGTTGTAGAGCGGACGGTACACACGCGTCCTGCTCAGCCCGCGGGAAGCATATCACACCGTGCCCCGTTTAACCACCCGTAGACCGACAATTCATGTCGCTAGAACAGTGGGGAGATGATGCTCAGTCCGCGGGAAGCATATCACACCGTGTCCCGTTTAACCACCCGTAGACCGAAAATTCATGTCGCTAGCACAGTGGGGAGATGATGCTCAGCCCGCGGGTAGCATGCATATTCCACTGTGCCCCGTTTAACCACCCGTAGACCGACAATTCATGTCACTAGAACAGTGGGGAGCTGATGCTCAGCCCGCGGGTAGCATATTCCACATTGCCCCGTTTAACCACCGAGATGATGCTCAGCTTGCTCGTAGCATAATAGTTTGAGGCAATATGCTTATTTCCCCGTGTACGGACAGTGACGCGCATCACTCAATGCACAGTAGTAAGAAATTAGTTAATAGTCACCGTGTAAAAACGGACGCTTTTGATGCTGGAAAGGTGTGGAGCAACTATATAATAATATTATGTTTGCGTAATGCTTGGGTATGCAAATTTAAAATGAAAATGTTCAAAAAAATTTCGTTTCTCTTTTTCTTACTTCTCCTGTGTTGTGATATTCAGCACTATAGTCTCAGACATATGCCAGATTGCACCTGCGGGCATCTACGTTCAAAAAATCTCCCTCAGGGGGGGGGGGGGAGGGAGGGGGAACCATGCCCCGGACCGTCGAAGCATTTCGATCAAAATCGTGGACCTCAACTCACACACACCCTAAACCAAAATCCTGGATTTATATATGTATATATGTATCATTTATCGAACCAATATATGTATCATTTATCGAACCAATATATGTACCATTTATCGAACCAATATATGTATGTATCATTTATCGAACCAATATCATCATTTATCGAACCAATATATGTACCATTTATCGAACCAATATCATCATTTATCGAACCAATATATGTACCATTTATCGAACCAATATATGTATCATTTATCGAACCAATATATAACGTTTATCGAACCAATATATGTATGTATCATTTATCGAACCAATATGTCATCCGGGGCAACACTAATTGTAGATATTATACTACTGACAATTATGAGTAAACACAATATACTGTTGTTCAGTCACGTACTAGTAAATCAAGATGTACATTGTTCACACCTATCAATATTCATGAAGGATTGATATGATATTTGCATGGTAAATAACGACACGATACATGCTAGTGGAGGGTGAAGGCCGCATACACAAATATATGAGTTGTCGTTGTGCGTGCGGTCCGCATCCAACCAATACAGGCACGCCCATACTACGATGTCTAACTTACGAGAAACTGTATAATAACTTATGTATTAAGTGGCATACATACTCTCACCAACTTTCGATTTTCGCTATCTGATGAGAGTGTGTCCCACTACAATTCACCATGTATTCATCCTGACATGCCCTGTCTCGTTCTCCATATTCCTGGAGACTGAGACACAAAGGGATGTGTGGGTCTTTTTTGCAATCGAATATACTTGCAACCCGTTTTCTATATGCTTGTATATTTAATTGTAAAATGTTTGACGTAGCATTAAATTTTACCAAATCTAACTCCTATAAACTCGTAGATGAGTTTCTAAGAATTGGAATTATTGTCAAACTATGTTTAAACAAATTGTTCTGATTACTGACCACGTTCCTTTACATATAATACTTGATGAATTTCTCCCAGTCAATACTCGCTACTGATAAATACCATCAAGCCGAATCATTGCAAAATATATAGATGTTGACTATTTAACTAAATTTGACTGCAAACAAGTTCGCTGATAAATTAGACCGAGTACAGTACTTCCACATAACTCTCGCCATGCTGTTGTTGTTGTTCATAATAAATTATGCTTGTACATGTATGCACTCATATATCACTAAGTGGTCTGAGATCATTGCCAAATAAAGGATATGTTCTGTTCTGTTCTGTTCTGCATCATTTATCGAACCAATATATGTATCATTTATCGAACCAATATGTATGTATCATTTATCGAACCTATATGTATGTATCATTAATCGAACCAATATGTATAATTTATCGAACCAATATGTTTAACAAAACAATTGACATCACATATATACGTTCGATTGAGTTAACTGAAAATAAACATAATCGAACCAATACAGCAGTGCACTATGTGTGTTCAATGTAGCACACATAATTGTTTAAACAAACTATATTTATGTTTGATTAGGTAAATATATCAGTTTATTTTATGTTCGATTTATCGAATAAATAGCAGAACTGTTATCTGCAGACAGTGCATATTTATATTCAATTGGGTAAATATATGTTTGAACGAATTTATATTTACGTTTGATTTATTGAACATACAAATAAACCGTTTATTGTGAAATTACAATAATGTATTTAATTATTGAACATATATGCAACCATAAAATAACAATAGTATTTACGTTCGATAATCATCAATATTCATTTGATTATTGAATATAATTATGCGATAATCAAATGAAAATATGCCGATCGAACATAGACACAAATCTACTGCCATACAGATGTCCGAAGATACAAAATCGCTTGGCGTGTCTCATTTCAGAATATCTGTCGACCGTGGAAATGTCCTAAGGGTAGCCACTACAACGGCGACAAATGTATAGCCACGCTAAACAACTTCATGGGGGCGGCGTGTCTTCTGTTCCTCACCAAAGTCGGGCCTATTGACGATAGCATTGATCTGTCGGAAACGGAGGCAATGCAACTAGCACAGACATTAATATCGAGCCATATTCAGCAAGGAGGAAGACAATTCACCGAGCGGATTCTACGTTAATACGTACCAAATACACTGGACACAACTAAAATGCCGAAACCTACACAGAAGTACCTCTTGATGTTCTTCAATTCATTAGTTGTCACTAACATGACAAAAGCACAGTCGAACGCAGAAGCCTTTATTGGGACAATGAAAGCGAAGCAAAACGTATCCTCTTTAGTTCCTGGCCCGGCGTCCATGGTTACAGTAACGTCTGCCGACAATATCGCAATTCGCGAATTATCGTATACACCTTATAAAGCCCTTACAGTACTGAATATTGATGACCGCGCCGCTCAGGGTGTTATATATGGCGGGAACAGTCGAGAGGGTATAGTTGGAATGTGGCGCGTCAGTAACCTGGACGTATGTACGTCGTTCATTCTGCACGAGGACGAATACACGCAGCACGAGGACTACATTGTGCTGTCTGGTGTGGATGTTTCGTTTTACAGCACCCAGTATGACGCCACAGGTCTCGATAATGGTGTCAGACTTTGTGTTGACGACTACATAGACGCTGAAAGAAAATACAGTGCAAACAGCGGACACGGCTTGTCCTGTAACGTCGGACTTGTGTTTGTACTAATCATTGCAGAACACGCCTATAATGTAGGACGTGCGCTGTTTGAGCTTGGAAAGGTTATTGTTTAAGCCATACAAATTTCTTTCTCTGTTAAGCGTCCGTTTTTGAGAGTGGTTCTATGAATAAAACAAACACACTGTGTATGCTATTTTACACTATTTACTGGTGACGTAATATGAAAATTGATTTGGGACTTGTCTAACTTTTAAATCCATTCATGAATTTACACTTAATAAGTTTAAAAGAGTGTTTTCTTATTATTTAGCGGCAATTTAAATTTATGTTGAAAACTTCCTCAACCCTTTGCACACTGCAAAGGGATGAGGAAGTTTATAACATAAAGTTACCTTTGTTTTTGTCAAGGCTTTGATTGTTTTTACCGGCTACGTAGGTAGGTTTTGAACATCTGGGTGGACGCTTAACAGAGAAAAAAATTGGCATGGCCTTATAGTAGGTTTGTGAGGTTAGCACTGAGATCTCATATCTTAGATCAACATTCAAATTTCAAATAACGATCTGGGAAGTTGTCACCTAAATATAGAGCTGGGTAGAGCTGGCTCTGAGATTGTTATTCCGTACCATGTTTTATGTATAATCTGAATACAGAACTGGGAAAATTGAATAACTAGCTGGCCATGAGATCGTTATTTAGATTTATTTCGGCAGCATTTGAATACAGAGCTGGGTAGTTTGAATAACGAGCTGGCTCTCAGAACGTTATGCAGTACCATGTTTTCTGCATAATCTGAATGCAGAGCTGGGAAAATTGAATAACGAGCTGGCTCTGAGATCGTTATTCAGATTTATTTCGGCAGCATTTGAATACAGAGCTGGGGAGTTTGAATAACGAGATGAGTCTCAAATCGTTATTCAGAAAAGTGCTTTAGTATAAGCCGAATACAGTGCTGGGAAATTTGAATAACGAGCTGGCCATGAGATTGTTATTCAGATTTATTTCGGCAGCATTTGAATACAGAGCTGGGTTTGAATAACGAGCTGGCTCTGAGATCGTTATTCATTACTATGTTTTCTGTATAATCTGAATAGAGAGCTGGGAAATTTGAATAACGAGCTGGCTGTGAGATTACCTGTTTTGTGTTTCGTTGACGACCGGTTTGTTGATAAACGAGTAGCAACTTTGCCAAGTTATCATCTGCGGACTTTTTTTTTAATACCACCCAGGGGCGGATCTAGAGAGTGGGTTCCGGGTTTGCCCCCCCCCCCCCGGAGTTTACATAGATCACAGTTTACCACCAGTTGGAGTCTGAATTTAAATGCCGTAAAACACAGGAAAGTGCATTTCGAAGAGCTCGAAAATAGGACAACCCCCTAGTTGCGAACGGTAACTATTGCAATTACTCCCGTCACCTTCAAGAGTCACCTTCGAAAGTAGACAACCCCCGTTCCCCAAATGCTGGATCCGCCCCTGCCACCTGCCCATATTTCATTTGTATTACTAGTAATGGATTTTGGTATGTGATTGTAACTGGAGAAATGGGGCTTATGTGATTTGTGACCAGAGTAGATCCTGATCACATAGCACACTCTCGTAGCCTGCTAACCACCTGTATTGCTTTTTAGAAGTGTGCCGGGTGTTTCATTGATTGAATGGCGAATAGTGCAGAACCTAATCAGAATGTGTGTATGTGATATACACTGTCACACAACCCGTAAGTCCTATTTCTCCAGTCACCGCCACATATATAGGTAAGTCATTGTGGATGTATCTGCCATTTGTGGATGTATGTAGTGCCAGTTAATTTGTTAAGTTCAGCTGAAATTGTGTATTGCCCCGTGTGCATGTTTGTCATATTTTTCGATTAGTAATTCATATTGTATCCTAACTGTATACACGTTTGTCCGACTGTTCGTCTGTTAATGGAGGGTGCTTTGTAATTTTATCCTCTTCTTATGTGTGGCTGTGACTGGAGAATGGGGCTAATGGGTTTTACGTCCAGTGTAGATCCATATCAGCCTGTGCAGCCTTGACATTCAACTTCGTCATGCCCCCCCCCCCCCCCCCAATATTGTTTACATTAATTGGCCACGATAACTCTGTTTCCAGCACGTGGCCAACAGGTTCAGTGTTTTCTTTCAAATGCTACAAAAATGCTAAAAACTGTGGTTAAAAACCCTTAAACATGTTTATCAAGTGGAATTGGGTATTAACTGATCAGGATTTGCCAGCAAACTTTGTATATGGCCTTAAAATGCCAGAACTATTTATTTTATACCGAACTACTTTTTGATATACCCCTTGGCTAATTCCCACAAGTTAGTGTTGTATTACCTGAACACCCCTCCCGGTGATTCCACTTCCGGTGTTCCATAAGGTTATAACCATAACACACCAAATAGTTTTACTAAAGAATTTAACCGAATCCCATCCAATAAGGCCAGTCTCTGCTACACTGCATCTTTTCGTATAGATGCTAAGAGACCATCTTATAGTTGCGAACGGTAACTCTTGCAATTACTCCCGTACCGTCCGTACCTTCGCAACTAACCTACTTGTACATGACCGCAACCGGTCTGTACTGGTTCTGCATAAATTAAACAATAGGTTCACTTAATCCTAAGAAAGAAAAATCCAACCTCGTCATGTCCCCCAATATTGTTTACATGTTTTGGCCACGGAAACTGTTTACATCACGTGACCAACAGGTTCAGTGTTTTCTTTTAAATTCTACAAATATGCTGAAAATTGGTGTTAAAACACTCCAAAATGTTCCTCAAGTGAAACTGGGAGTATTGGATCAGGATTTGCCATCAAACGGTGTCTGTGACCTCAAAACACCCGCATTATATTTTTATACCGGACTACTTTTTACCCCCTTGGCGATTTCGCACCATTTAGTATTCTATAACCATAAGCAGATATCCATGATAGCGTCGCCGACGACCATGTGACTCATACTTGCATCCGGAATTTGACATTGACTTTATACCAGCCTCTACTTCTGAGGCCCGTGACTAAAATCTTCGTAAGTGCAAAATTATGATAGTCTGTAAATGTCACGTTAACACTGTTTTCTTGTAAACAATTAATGGATTCACATTTATTGAACATATGCTGCATATGCGCATATGTTCAATAAATGTAAATCCATCAATTGACATATTCAGACGATCCTAAATTTGCACGTACGAACATCTTAATCGTACGAAGTTTAGTGAAACGGGCCCCTGGTCCATAATTATGTTATTACGTTTTCAATACAGTGTGCAGAGACTTGTATTTCGATAATACGTGCACTTCATTTGTGGTTTATTATGGCTAAGTGATAGTTATATACTACACTGTTCGCTTATTTGAGATCCAGAGGCGGATCTAGAGGGCGGGTTCCGGGGTTGCAAACACCCCGTTCAGCCACGGAGTTTACATAGATCACAGTTTGCCACCAGTTGTAGTCTGAATTTAAATGCCGTAAAACACTGGAAAGTGCATTTCGAAGAGATCTGCCATCAGCCGAGTATACATGGAACCACCCATTCATGTCCGGTAGGGATCTGGGGGACGTTTCACTAAACTACGTACGACTTAAGTGCAAATTTAGGATCGTCTGGAAATTTCAATTGATGGATTATGCAGCATATGCAGCCTATGTTGAATAAATGTAAATCCAATAACTGTTTTCAATAAAACGTTGTTAACGTGAAATTGACAGAATATCATAATTGTGCACATTTTAGTCGTACCAAGTTTAGTGAAACGCGCACCAGTAGCCTATTTCACCAACATTGCAAAGTATACTTATCTAGCAAAGTATACTTTGAGGGAGAAATTTTCAACCTAAGGATAAATTTATTAATTTTTATTATACTGAATTTATTACATTATCACAGCCATTTTGGCTGTGATAATGTAATAAATTCAGTATAATAATTCTGCATACTTTTAATAATCAAATATATGCAGTCGTTAGTTCTGTATGAAATAATGCATTTCGGGAAAAATAAATGATTACTCCCTCAAAGTATACTTTGCTAGATAAGTATACTTTGCAATGTTGATGAAATCGGCTACAGAGCTGTGAGTTCGCCTCGCCGGTCACTCAACAATCGTTTATTTACGTGGGACGACACGACACGGTCTAATGGTTGTGAATACCAACTCTACTTGTAACCGCCTCCAGTTGAGAAGTGCTGCTACCGTCATGAAAGTATAGACGTTTACTACAATGGAACCTCTCCAAACCGGACACCCTGGGAGGTCCCCAGGCTGGGAGGTCCCCAGGGTGTCCGCTTTTGAGATGTTCCACTGTAAATCAGACATGTGAGCAATTCATGACACATTCTACTGTCTGTTCCACGTTTTGCTGCCGACGAACTTTTGGCTGTTAAACACATTAAATCTAAAAAATATTTAAAAGTAAGTACTTTTTTATCAATACGAAAAAATTAAAAATGGCCATCAAGGCGTGAAAAAAGGCTTATGAAAATGTTTAACATCAATAGGATTCTTCATCTTGCCATGATAAACATACCGACTTTGGTTACGAAAAGTCAAGTAGAATTGCATGTAGTTATTTTGTGGACAAGGATACCGAGAGCGAAAATTAATATTGGCCGCCAATGGGAGATAAGTTATTGGGAAGTTTTGAAAATCAGCAGGATTCTTCGTCTTGCCACGATAAATTTAACATGCATACCGAATTGGTTGCGATCCGTCAGGTAGAACTTGAGTTACTGAGTGGACATCACAGGGTTCTTCGCCTTGTCGTGATAAACATGAATACCGAATTTAGTTACGATCCGTGAGTTATTGCGTGGACAAGGATACAGAGTGCCAAGATTAAAAATGCCGCCAAGGGGAGATCAGTCATCAGCTAATTTTGAAAATCAATAAGATTCTTCGCTTTGTCTTGGTGAATATGTTTTCCTAATTTGGCTACGATCCGTTAAGTAGAGCTCTAGGTACTTCGTGAAAAAGCTGTGCCCGCCCGAAAGCCTTCCATCCGTACAAGGTGAAAATTGTTCTTCGTCTTACCGTGATGGGCTCAAATTGTATACCAAATATGATTGGTTTGATTGCTTGTTAATTTTTCAGGTAACGTATTAGGCTAGCCGATGGTCAAATGTAAACTATGTTTCGTTGAAAAGAACATGGACTAAGTCTTGTTTACGTGCCTCGTTACACTGGAGCCATTTGGTAACGTCATGTGGCAACGTTCCACCTATGAAACGGCAGTTTTTCACCGTTGTAACCGAGATGTTCGTATCAGACCAATGCCTGATATGACATTAGGTTGTCAGTCAGACTGTATTTGGCCAATACACATATTCTTACATAATAAATAGAGAATACCAGGCTAGTGTCTTTTGATATCAAGTTTATCAGGCAAGGCTATGAAACGTGTAGGAATTCCGAGGCTTGCCGATGAACAGACATATCGGAGTTAAAGGGTAGTTAAACCTATGAAAATTAAGCACAATTAACCTTTCTCTGTGTCCGGTTTAGAGAGGTTTCACTGTAGATACGACTGGTAACATATTGTCGGACCCTGCATTGGTTAGAGACGCATGTCCAGGTTAAATAAATTTAAGACACGCCATGTGATTTTGTACCTTCGGACATCTGCGTAATTTCATTAAATACATTATATTCCGCATGTACTCAATTTTGTCAATACAAATTATTGTAATTTTTTTAAACCTATTTAATGAAGTTACGCAGATGTCCGAAGGGCCAAAATCACATGGCGTGTCTCAAATAATTCCAAAGTTTATCTGACATTTCATTGGCATACCTAGCATACAAGAATGTATTGCTTTAATTAGAAAAGAATGGACATGAATTAAATGCAAAAATCAAACATTCGCTTCTGTCATCGTACTGGTACATTTTCCCATTGCATTAACACATACATGTACTTCATGATGTTCTTATTATATATAATACATGGTAGCATATCCGAAAGATCATCTTGGTCACGGTCTATCACAAACTCCATAAGCACTGTATTGTTATGCTATGTCACACTTTATCTACCGATGATTGTTTAGTGTTTAGCGCGACAATAGCCGCCTGTGTCTGTAGCCGTGTATAGCGAGGTACATTGCCAATAACCCGAATTGTCTGGCTGTTACGCAGGGCGACTTACGTTTTCGTTCCCATTGGAAACCAAAATTGAACGTGGTCCAAACGTGGGCCAAACGTCGGCTGGGCCAAACGTGGGCTGGGCCAAACGTGGGCCAAACGTGCGTTTCATGTTACCTATGCGCCAGTCAAATCCCTGTATTCCCGTTTGCAAAAGTCATAAAACTGGGTTTTCCATGTGTTTGTTTTACCGTGGACAACCGTTTTCCGTTTTGTTTTTCTTTCTTTTTGGTTATTAAATGAAAATGGTCAGTGATTTAAAAACGTTCAAGCGTTTCCAATAAAAAAAACTCGTAAACGTTTCACCATTTCTGTATCACTGAGCATGTGCAGTGATGTTAAAACTGGCAAACGCACAGAAACGACAAACCGTGGTTTTATGAGAAACGTAGCGGAGACGGACGTGAGCTAAACATGGAACAAACTCGGACGCTACTGTAAGTCCGTTGACAACTGGCTGACATTCTCCGTTGACAATATCGATGTCGACCGTTACGCCAATGTCTATATGAGACACGCCCTGTCAGTTTGTACCTTCGGATATCTGCGTAATTTCATGAAATGCGTTACAAAATTCACAATATTTTTGATAAATAGAGTCAATAGTTGACTCAATTTTCAGAGTA
This sequence comes from Conchocele bisecta, assembly GCA_029237695.1. Classification (NCBI taxonomy): domain Eukaryota; kingdom Metazoa; phylum Mollusca; class Bivalvia; order Lucinida; family Thyasiridae; genus Conchocele; species Conchocele bisecta. The sequence goes on along the minus strand of CM055269.1, from coordinate 27,224,752 downwards.
CATGCGGACTATAATGCCGCATGTACTTTGAAAATTTTGTAAACTTTTGACTTTATTTACGAAAAATATTGTAAATTTTGAAACGTACGTAATTAAATTACGCAAATGTCCGAATGTACAAAATCACATGGCGCGTCTCGTATTATGGATGTCACAAGCGCCGTTGTTTTCTAGGATAACGACGCTCATGCGGAATAACCCGTTGCTAAGCATGGCGTTGGCCGTTTTCAAGTGTGGCTGGGACCGTCGTCAAGTAACCGTAGACGCGTAGATGCTGTCAGGTCCGTTGTGGTGGATCAAGCACCTCGTCGATGTTCATCGTTCATCGGATAATCATATAATGCACCCTCTACCGTGGACATCATATAATGCATCAATATTCTGACTCGCCTCTTGAGTCTAATATAGTGCCAAATAAACCAGCCGAAAATTAAGATCTGGGTGAGACTCGCCAACAACGCTAAGCGTCCCACATGCTAAGCTGTGTTCAGCACTTTATAAGCAGTTGGTTGGTTCGTCTTCAACAGAAGTGTGCTGTGCTTAGCCCCAGCAAGCAGTTGCCGGACCACCGCCCTCTCTTCACGTGTCGGGATCACGTCGTTCTCGCGAAGACAGTCCTCAAAACCGTCCCTGTCCTTCAGGACCGAATTATATTTTTGGCTCAATACCCAGCAGCTCACAAGCGCAAGTCGCTCGCGGAAGGCCACCGTAGAGAGCATATATTTTTTCTTGGTCACAGCCGCCGTGGCCGAGCAATCGTCGATCACGAATAGGGTCGGTTCACCCTGAAATAGTTGGTAAAAGACCCGCAGCCAATCGTGGAGGCGCTCACAGGGGTCGACGATGTACAGTTCGGGGTCCGTCCAGATCAAAGCGCGGCTCTGGTAAGTTTTGTTGTGCCGAACCGTTGGGCAGAGGATCACAATGTGCTTGAAAACTCCGCGAAAGTTGCCTTCCAGAAGGTCCAGGGCGGACACGGTTTTGCCACAGCCTGTTTGCCCGCATATGATGGCAGCGTGGGGGAGACGAACAGACCGTCTTCAATATTGAGCTGTGCGTCACGGATAAGAAACAGGTACACGTTCAATGCGCCATCACCGTCTGCCTCTTTAGCTATCTGGATCGTCACACCCTCGGAGGCATTCTCCACTCGGCGCCCTCTACCGTGGAGTTGGTGGTCATCGCTGGTTCGCATGTCTAGCCATAGCGCGTATTTCGAAGTCAGGCACTCTGCCAGAGCGACGTCCGCGAGCTGCAGGTCTTTGGCCACTGCGGCAACCGCTGGGGCGCGCTTAGAACCAGCAGCAAACTGCTTTTTAGCTTCATCCCACTGCTGGTAGGCTCGCAGGCCCTGGCTGTATACATGTATAGCTAGTGTTATAAAATCTGACCAGAGCCTCCTCCAACAGCATCAGTGTGCCTTTCATCGAGCGGACAGGGACGTTGATAGTATGGCATGTGGCTCTCCATCAGCTCAAAGTCGAGTGGGATGTAGAAGCGGTTGCCGTCAGCAGTCGCAATTGCGTTGTCGCTCGCAACATTATCTGCCTTGTCACCAGCCCCGACTCTAAGCCTGGTTGCGTTCCGATTTCGGCTAGTGTCAATACTCTAGTAGACGCCGTTTTCACGCTCTTTTGCGGTCTTCCAGAGGTCACATATAGCAGTAGTAGACGTCAGAGTCATCGATAGATATAACCTCGTTTCCGCTGATTTTGATAGTGGTTTTCTTGACTATGGTGCGGCCCAGGTTTTGGACGACGGTTCGGTCTGCGTCTGTCAACGTCAGTGAGATAGTGAAAGCAAGGCGGACAGTCCCTGACACAATGGCGTCGTTAGCTCCAATGTTTGGAAAGCGGACCAAGAGCTACCGGTTCTGGTCGATCGTTCGTAATTACCACGCTCTGTCTCATGCATTTTGGCCCGATGGGCTCCCGCAGCCTGCGGTTGAGTATGTGCCTGTACTGATTTGAAGACATATTTGTTTTTCGAACAAAGATATTGTATTAAACCGACGGATGGGAGCCTTTAATACGAAGCATGGCCGACGTAGATTACACCACAGACGAACGTGCCGATAACATCGATGCTGTCGCGGACGATGACACGCCCTACATGAGGGCGGTAGGAACTGTATAGAGGTAGACGGCTCTGCCGTCACCGTTTCTCTAGGTCGGGAACTCCTCGAGTCGGCTGTAAATGACTACTACAGAATCGGCAGGTTACGACTGTAGGCTACATATATCGCGATCGTCAACGAGTAGACCGGGGAACCCCTATCGATTAACACTATTGCTGGAAACCGGGGTGGTGGTCAAGTCATAAGGGACGAACTCGGATTAACGGATTGGAAGCGGGGTAAAACAATTATACCCGCCCGTACTGTAGAGGCCCTGCGGGCGTCCACCGCTGAGCTAGGTGGGGATAACGACGAAATGGAAATAGTCGAGTTCAGCGAGATCCCGCGTGTCGCCACCGATGTTATTCGCACAGTGCAGACCATGTTCACCGATAATCGGATAGACGGAAATGACCCACCGTTAAACATTCGCGAACTCCGGGGACTCGATAAGGCTATGCAGACACAACGGGGCGAGCTAACGAACAACCTCGCCAAACTCTTGGCTTTGGATGATCATATCGCACTAGAAAAAGAAAATGGAAGAAGTCCATGATGACGAAGATAAGCGGCGGATCAATGAACGCATGCAGTCGTTGCAGGATGATAGCTAAGTTCGCGTGGAGGCTGTCTCGGCTAACCGTGAGGCGCTTCGCACCCAAATAAATTGGATCCGCTAAACAATCTTGCGGGTCCTGCATCAGGACACGACACTCGGTGAGCGTCTTCGCACGCTGTTCAGAGAGCAGGGCGTCACAATAGTAAGCATCCTCACAGCGCTCTGCATGACTATATCGACCCTAGTTCTAGCTCTCACGGGTGGTGGTGCCGCTGTTGCGGAGCTAATGAGTGGGCCAGAAAGCAGCTAAAAGCCCTCGCGAGTCTCATAGCCACATTAACCGGAAAAGCACTGCCTGTGATGATAGGAAGGGCTCGTCTACTTCTTGCTATCCATCCGGATGGCTTGCCGAGAATGTTTGGACCATGGTCCTCGTGGTCGCTGGCCTGATACTGTTCACCACCCGAGAGTGGCTAAGGTCAAAGCCAAAGCGCGATTAGCCCGATTAGCCCGATCGCCACGAGGGCGACGATTGCCCCATTGTTTGGCTCGTGGTCCGACGCTGATGTCGTCTCGACTCCTGTTGCAACAAGTGCGCCGACTCCTGTTGCACCCAGCAGTGCGCCAACATCGGGCGCTTGCGGTGGATGTGGCTTTACGAAATCGGCGTCGGTTCCAGTTCACACTCTCAGTATTGAAGCCGTCAACCCGGTCGACTCGCAGTATCATGTTGATCGGCACCATATACTGGTCGATTTCAAACACATAGTCCACTGGGGGTGCCAGCATACTGTAAAACGGCTTGATACTGCTTGATCGCCGCCTGGAGGTCTACCGGAGATGAGATTGGAGCCCTTGACATGGAGCCGTTGAGGCGAGGAACATCGGCCTGCCAGAACCCTAGACACTTGTCTAACACACATGTGCCCCAAACGTCCTGGAACCCAGCAGCTCACTGAATATAATAAACGTGGGCTTGTTTGGAGGGGAAGCCAATCGCAGGATGAGATACCACGGTGTCGGCCACCAAACACTTCCGGCCCGAAGGTCATCGTTGCAGGGTCAAAATTCACAGCGTTCCGACTGGTGATGTGGTCGCCGGAGTTATCGTGCCTTCGTGCCTAAAATCCGTCTGTGTCCAAGCCCCGTGGCCCCGAATAAGAATATTCCCAAAGCCAGTGCTGCTCGGAAATACTTTCTGTCGCCAGTCCGTATCCCGCGAGAGTCTAAATAATTCGCCACATAGACTTTCAAACGCCCGACGGTTGTAGGTGGTGGAAACGGGGTCCCAGTTTTCTTGCGGTTGAGCGGCCTTCAGTTCTTCCAGAATCCGCCTAGTGGTGTAGTACACATGAAAGTTGAAAACTGCTCTCATGAAGCGGCGAGATGGTCATCCGCGGCAACACTAGACCCACCCGTGGCGCATCACACGGCGAAGTTCAACTGGTTTTGCCAAAACTGCATTGGCGTCGTTTCCCACCTATTCATGACCTCGTTGGCCTGGATCTTTGGCAGGCTATATTTTTAAAACACGTTGGCGAACTTGGTTTGAAAGCCTGTTGCTGTTGTTCCAACAGTGGAGCTGCGAACTTGGATAGTGGGGTGTACCAGCTGGGGGCGCCCACCTTGGCGGCGTAGACTCCAACGGGCTGGTGCTTCACAGCAGAATTGAAGCCAAACGCCTTGGTATCCATGATCTCATAGAGTAATAAGTAATAAAGATATATTTTATTATCATGTTTGCTACGCTTACCAATGTTCAAAGTGGTGCCACGCTTCTAGAGAAACCGATCGACAACTGTTGCGGGGAGCGACGCGCCGGCCTTCGGTCGATCACGTTCACGGTCGGCTGGCGAAACGTGGGTGGAGGGGGTGGGAATGAGGGGTTCGGATTCGAGAAGCCGGGTCGCCCAGTGGGCGTGATACTCCCGAAGGGGCTTTGGAATTCGCGTGCCCTCCAGACGGTTGTTGCCACCTATAACATTAGACGGGGCCCCCAACACCCTCCCAAAGGTCGTGTACGCCAGCGACTGCTTCTACGGGGAGACTGTAAGCGTGGACATCCCCCATCCCGAGATGAAACGCTTAGAGTTGGACACGTCCATGAATTGAAGATATCCGTTCGAGATGATAGTGGGCGAGTATTGGATAATCACGACTTCCCGATTTCAGTTGTTCTTGAAATTATATCGAAAAGAGTATATACGGCCCTGGCTTCCGCGATGCGGGCACAGACAGCAATGATGGGGCGGCAATGAGAAGGATAGAGAGTAGCGCATGCCCGCATAGAGGCGGCTACGGCGCTTGCACATATGTAGCGATTGCAAGCTCTAAAGCCTTTCACAACAGTTTGGGCCGAGGAGTGGGGCGCACTGCCCGAGGGGGACCACGTATATTCATTTGGCGCCACTCGAGCAACAGATATACGGGATACACAATGGCAGCGTCCGGGACGGTTCTGCGAATGTCAGTCTGCTCGGTCAACTTTAAGGGACATGCTACTGCCGAAGTCCGAGTGAATCTTGTCCTGAACGGGGTAGAGCAGAAGTCTGCCGTTACCAATCATGCAGGGCAGAGGTCAGGATTTACGATATTCGACGCCATACCAATTAAATCTCCCGCCGGGAATGTTATTAACTTCGTGACAGAAATCACCGACGCTGTGAGCTCTTCCACCGTGGTGACATTATTAATCGAACTAGACGTATGATGAATACCGCAAAACTATATCCGAGGCTGCCGTCCGGGGCGGCTGACCCGACCTCTTTTAGGATGACCAGGATTGTCGAGATTCTAGCTCAATAAATGTAAATCCAATAATTGTTTACATGAAAACATTGTTAATGTGATTTTTTTTACTATCATAATTTTGCACTTACGAACATTTTAGTTATTTATTCACATAAACCATGTTAGACTGTTCGAATGGTGACTAATGTAGTCGTATTCTGACCAGTAGCCGATTTCACCCAAAATTGCAAAGTATACTTATCTAGCTAAGCATACTTTCAGGGAGTAATTATTTGTTTTTTCCCGAAATACATTAGTTCATATAGAACTAACGACAGCATATATTTGAGGATTAAAAGTGTGCAGAATTATTATACTGAATGTATTACATTATCACAGCCAAAACGGCTTTGATAATGTAATAAATTCAGTATAATAACAAATAATATATTTATCCTTAAAGGTACATGCCCACGCACAGGGCACAAACTGTTCTGTATAGGGATTAAATAAGTGTATATTTGTGTCACTATTCCACCAGTTCTAAAAATTACGAGTGCCCGCTATACAGATATAATCATTTAGTAATATTTATTTTACTGATAGTGACGCGCGGTTGTATAAGATATTTTTCATATGCAAATGACGCATGATGTTTTTTAATTATTTATACAAATTAAATGCCTCACCTGAAAAAATAGTATTTTCGACAGATTATGTCATTGTAGTATGATCATTGCACATCAAAATATAAATACAGAGAATAATTAGTAATGTCCGTTAACATTTTAAGGAAACACGGTTATCGCCCCTGATATCAGTGTGGATATTTACCTCTGATATAAAATGTATAATAATGCCAATCATTACGTGGGTAAATGGTGAATTAATGTTTATTTTGCCAGGAAATGTCTCTGGTGATGTCTCTGATATAAAGAACATGTTGTGCCTGCTGAGTGGGCATGTACCTTTAAATTGAAAATGTCTCACTCAAAGTGTACTTAGCTGGTCGCACATGCTGTAAGATCACCTGCCTCAGCCGTGTTTCACAATTCCATTGTCTGTTCACTCTATACACCAATTCCATTGTCCCTCCACGCTATACAGGTCCGCTATACGGAGCCCCGCAGGGGACGTAGAATTCTTTTTTTTTATTAATTTGTTCCCACGAAATAACAATTCGTTCCCTCAATTTAACAAATCGTTCCCACGAATTAACAATTCGTTCCCACGATATAATAATTCGTTCCCATGATATAACAATTCGTTCCCACGAATTAACAATTGTTATTTCGTGGGAACGAATTGTTAATTGGAGGGAACGAATTGTTAAATTGAGGGAACGAATTATTATTTCGTGAGAACGAATTAATAAAAAATAATCCATGTCCCCTGCGGGGCTCCGTACGGCTATGCTTCATACATATATTCTTCATACATGCTTCATACATATATTAACACATATTCTCCCTCTGAATTTCTGCAAATCTATATATTCTGAATACATATGTGTTTCGTCATAGTTTCGCTTCACGGGATTTGCTATTTGCGACTATGGGACCGCTGTGGCCAAATGACGAATATTCCATCCCTAACCAGGCCGAACTGATCGTGTGAGAACACTACTGTATGTTCCACGTTTTGCTGCCGACGAACCTTTGGCTATTAAACACATTCAATCTAAAAAATATTCAAAAGTAAGTACTTTTACAAAAGTACACGATTTTCCTATGGGAATTTAACATGTTGGCTAAAAATAGATTTTTTATAAATATATTTTTTATTTGTAGACCGATTTTCAAAATCTAACTCTTGTTTTCTTAGTTAAATCATTTTCAAGCTATCTCGCCAGGTTTCGGAGTCAATTTCCAAAAGTTTTGAAAATTGACTCCCCATGTTAAATTCCCATATGAAAATCGTTTTTCGCAATAAAATCAATATTTGATGGAATTTCATCAAATAATTTTGCTTGGGGAGGGTGACTTTTTTGTTATTGATAAAGAAGTACTTACTTTTAAATATTTTTTAGATTTAATGTGTTTAATAGCCAAAAGTTCGTCGGTAGCAAAACGTGGAACAGACAGTAGTCTTCAATGAAGGCATGCGTGGTATCATCTATCTGTGCGCGTGTACGGCGGCCAGCAAGCCGGCGATGACGATCAGCGTGTGAGGAAGGCGTGTTCCGGCGGGCGAGATAACACAGTCGGGGCCCTCGCGTAACGCCTGGTCCAATTCCAGCAGCATAGCGCCCTGGGCCCAGTCTGAAACAGGAAAGCAGACCCATTGATCGACAGGGAGGGGTGAGTTGGATGTTAAATCGATAACGCATCCCCCTCATATACATTCCTGCGTTGAATGGGCCTGTTGATGGCGAGCACCACATGTGATTATAAATATTTCAGATTGTCTAGTACTGCAATTTCATATTCGAAATAAGGGAGTTTGATTGTCCGAGGCTGAACTAGTACATGCATTGCCATGTGTAGATGTCAGAATATGTATATGTAATTCCTCTTGGAAATGTATTCTCCAGTAGCCGATTTCACCAAAAGTGCAAAGTATACTTATCTAGCAAAGTATACTTTGAGGGAGCAATCATTTATTTTCCTGAAATGCATTATTTCATATAGAACTAACGACTGCATATATCTGATGATTAAAAGTATGCAGAATTATTATACTGAATTTATTACATTATCACAGCCAAAATGGCTGTGATAATGTAATAAATTCAGTATAATAAAATTAATAAATTTATCCTAAAATTGAAAATTTCTCCCTCAAAGTATACTTTGCTAGAAAAGTATACTTTGCAATGTTGGTGAAATAGGCTACTGGTCGATCATATAATATGACGCGCCAAGCGAAAACCTCCCTTATTGGAAAACGTGACGTGACGAGTTATGACGTTACAAAGAAGTCGTAATTTTCGCGCTGTTTTGACAAGGGAGACGTCAAATTTAGTGTGTTCTGTCTATGTATATGCATTAAAACACAGGCATTCGGCGTGTTTCGGCTTTCATCGTATGTAGTTATACCGATGACAACCGAAACACGCCGACTGCCTGTGCATTAAGGTATCAGTCCACTTGAAAAAAGGCTTAGTTTCGTAGTTTACTGAATATTCCAAAACTGCCTGTCGGTGGTGATTTAATATGACTTAAAATTAAATACTCAGCATGCTATGCTATTTTCAGCTGACAAAAGCAAGTATTTGTAAAATTATGTGATAAACTGTGATCTGGTCCATTAAGCGAGCATATTCAGATTCAACTTGTACGCATATTCCGCTCGAAATGTGTGTTTGCTGTTTGGGGCGCAATTTTAACAGTCGTTTGTAGCTCGAAAACAAAACACTCGGTACCAGTACAGACTATGATCAGTGTGGGCAGATATACATGTATAATTTATTCACACATTATTTGTTAGTGCAAACTCTGCATGTTACATAGATTTCTGGCGCCTTTCGTCCAGCGGCCAAGACGGAATAAGTGCAGAAATTGACCACCACATGCTAACTTTTACACATTATAAATGCGCCTAGCTGTATGCCAATTTGACTTGTGTAGCTGCTAAAGTTTATTGACATATAATGTAACAGGTGTATACAGCAAACAGCATCTATGAATATATGAAGAGGATATCTGAGAAAAAAACTTGCGGAAATGCTCACTCGGCCAAGAATTGCTAAAAAAGTCTCAAATTCTGGTGGACTGGGGCCAGTTTCACTAAACGTCGAACGACTAAAGTGTTCGTAAGTGCAAATTTAGGATTATTTACAAGAAAACATTGTTAATGTGTAATTTACAAACTCATAATTTTGCACTTACGAGCATCTTACTCGTACGAAGTTTAGTGAAACGGCCCCCAGGTACACTCCCGCCTGCGATTCTCTTACCAAGAATTGCAATCCAGCGGTCCTTGAATTGCAATTCGTCCCCTCTGAAATTGCAGTCTAATTGCGGTCCAATCGCGGTCCCGTTTTTGCGGTCATTCTTTCGCGATACCGTTTGTGCGGTCATTCTTTCGCGGTCCAGTTTGTGCGGTCATTCTTTCGCGATACCGTTTGTGCGGTCATTCTTTCGCTATTTGCGGTAAAAACTTAGCGTTAAGCGTATATATACAGCTACAGTAGCGCTTTTCTGCTCCTTACCTATTTGTATATACTAAGTAATATCGTATACATATCGTAATCGTATAGTATTGGTATATTTAATGAGCATATCGTATGATCATATAATATTGGTATGTTTGTACCGTATCATCGTATAGTACAGTTTGTAAACATTATACAAACGTACTATACGAATATTATACAAACATATGATATCCGTTCGTATATACGATATATCCGTACAGATATGGTATGAATATACAGTGTGTCATCGTGCGGTTAAAATATACCGATGCACCGGTTCATTTCGCATGTGAACATCGGGTTTTCATTTCGATCATCTGCCACAATTTTAAGTTTTTCAAAATGAATAAATTTTCAGTTTTACGATACAGAAACAATTTAAAACTGAGGATTGTGAAGTACGGTATCACAGTGCATATACTTGTCTGTTCAATACAGTAATTCATCAGTAATTCATCATTGTACTCCGCACCACCGACGGGGACACAAAACAATGATCTAAACTAGTCATGGTGCGATGGCCGACTGATCGAGTGCTATACTAGTCCTGGTGCGATGGCCGACTGATCAAGTGCTAAACTAGTCCTGGTGCGATGGCCGACTGATCAAGTTCTAAACTAGTCCTGGTGCGATGGCCGACTGATCGAGTGCTATATTAGTCCTGGTGCGATGGCCGACTGATCAAGTTCTAAACTAGTCATGGTGCGATGGCCGACTGATCGAGTGCTATACTAGTCCTGGTGCGATGGCCGACTGATCAAGTGCTAAACTAGTCCTGGTGCGATGGCCGACTGATCAAGTTCTAATCTAGTCCTGGTGCGATGGCCGACTGATCGAGTGCTATACTAGTCCTGGTGCGATGGCCGACTGATCGAATGCTATACTAGTCCTGGTGCGATGGCCGACTGATCAAGTGCTATACTAGTCCTGGTGCGATGGCCGAATGATCAAGTGCTATACTAGTCTTGGTGCGATGGCCGACTGATCAAGTTCTAAACTAATCGTGGTGCGATGGCCGACTGATCAAGTTCTAAACTAGTCATGGTGCGATGGCCGACTGATCGAGTGCTATACTAGTACTGGTGCGATGGCCGACTGATCAAGGGCTAAACTAGTCTCGGTGCGATGGCCTACTGATCAAGTTCTGAACTATTCCTGGTGCGATGGTCGACTGATCAAGTTCTAAACTAGTCCTGGTGCGATGGCCGACTGATCAAGAGCTAAACTAGTCCAGGTGCGATGGCCGACTGATCAAGTGCTAAAGTAGTCCTGGTGTGATGGCCGACTGATCAAGTTCTGAACTAGTCCTGGTGTGATGGCCGACAATACGTGGGTAATGGTAAATGATTGTTTATCTGGCCAGAAAATGTCTCCGATGGTGTCTCTGACATAAAGAACAGTTTGTGCCTATTGAGTGGGCATGTACCTTTAACGCTAGCTCCGCACTGTCCCGTGAGACCTATGTATGTGTTAAGTTTCATAAAAAATATTGCAAAGGGTGTTCGTGTTATGCTCCGGACAAATCAGTGCGCGAAAAAACAAAGGGAGATAACTAAACTAGAAAATGTGTTCATAGAACACGGATACCCCACATATCGCTTTGATAGTAAACAAGAAAAAATTCTAGTGTCCAAAAGGGAGAGATAATCCATGACACGGGGTTCGAATCAAAAATCGAAATAAACTTTCCGCATCTACTCATCATAAGGAAGCTACATATCAAATTTCAGTGCTGTAGCTATTACAAAAGTTTTACGAGTTACAAGGCAAAATTTTCAAATTCTAATTCAAAAAGGGGGAGATAATCCATGACTCGGGGGTCGAATCAAAATAAACTTTGCAAATCTACTCATCATAAGGAAGCTACATACCAAGTTTCAGGTGTGTAGCTATTAGGGTTTAAACGTTTTACGAGCTACAAGCCAAAATTGGAAAATTCTAACTTGAAAAGGGGGAGATAATCCATGACCATGGGGTCGAATCAAACATACATGTACCAAGTTTCAGGTCTGTAGCTATTACGGTTTAAAAGTTTTACGAGTTACTAGGTTGGTGACGGACGGAAGAACGGACAAGGGTAACACTAAATGCCCCCTCCACTATCATAGTGGGGCATAACAATTAGTGAGGCAAAAGTTGTCATATGTATATACAAGTAACTTACCTTAATTCATCAGTTACACATCAGACGATGAATGAACTTTAATTCTAGTGTAGAATATTAAAGTTATTCATTATGTTCAATAGTGCTGCTTTGACATGACGTGAAATTAAAAAATACATGACATGATCTGGAAGAATAACCACAGACCAAGCACGCATATTCAGAATCACGTCTGTCGGTTCTTATCCAGCTCCGATTTCTGTCACCTGTCCACAAATTCCAGAATCCAACATTGTCGCAAATTTAATCCTCTATGTTGGTGTACGTTAGAACAAAATGTCACTTAGTATATTATCCAATCCATTGTAATCTCTTGTTTCTCTAAATAAATGCGTCCAACAATCCCTGTAGCTGCTATCGTGATAAAAAATGTTAAAGGTTCTGTCAGCGCCTCACATATTGATCTTAATATCCACCATTTTGATTCCAAGTACCAGAATAATGATGTTTCCATGCGCCGTCGTAGTGTTATCTGTCAGATTCCGTTGTTTATTTGATCAAATTGATGGACAAATTTGTGTCCGCTAATGTCGCCAAGAGCATAATCTGTGACGTTGACTGTAATAATTTAGCATAACTTCTAGCTTGTGAATTTTTGGTTGAATGAAGTGATAACTATGGTGAATAAGTGTGTATTTGTGTCCGGTTTGCTCAGTAGGTAGAGCGATGGTGTGGTAAACCAGAGTTCCCCGGTTCGATTCCGGGCTGGTGCGCATCTTTCTCACCCTGTGACATTTAGCGCCCAACGTAGTTACGGGAAGTAACTCTGCAGAATACTCCCGCATCGTCCGTACCGAGAGTTATGGTGCTCTCCGTAGGTTTCCCCTGCAAAGTACCAAATCACATCTGATTTGCACTTCAACTGTTAATTGCGACATATTTTCTGTATTTTTCAATTGAAAGAAATGTCAGTATTATACTTATTCATTTCTGTGTAATAAGTACAGAAAAATATGTCACAATTAACGGCTAAAGCGCGAATGAGATCCGATTCGGTACTCTGCAGGAAAAACCTATGGAGCACCATAACTCTGGGTACGGACGATAATTGAGTATTCTGTTGCCCAACAAAGGACCACGACTGATAAATACTCCCAAAACCCAAAATTGTACCCAAACATATGGAATTCGGAGACAAAAATTAAACATGGAATTCGAGGACGAATTTCAATTTGGCGGAGAAGAATGTCACAGTACGCAACTGACTATGGGGATGAAGTGTGTATGATCTGTGCCTTGTTAGCTTGCTCGGTAGAGCCATGGGCATGGTACGGTAAACATGAGGTCCCTGGTTCGATTCCGGGACGTTATTTATCTTTCTCACTCTGTGACACAAGTAAACCGTTTTATTTTAAAGAAATGGCTATCACCGGAATAAATATTATCTTCACAAAATTTGATTCGGGCCAATAGAAATCAACAGCCAGAACAGAACGTTTGTAGTGATAGAAATCTAATTCCAAAATAAAAAAAATTTATGATCAGGTTTCGAAAATTAAACTATGCTTTTCTTTTAAAATTATTATCAATATGTTCACCGATTCACAGTCTCCTTGCAGCTTGAAATTGAAAGACATTATGAAAAGTTGTGTTGATCTCAGAAATTGATACCGACGAAAAAGTAAACAAAACGCAAAATTGATGCTTAGTTTTGCAATATTATACCGTAGACCACACATTATAATTTGATTTTATATGAAAATAAATATATTGTGAGTATGGTGGTGTCTATTAATGTGTTCTTGATATTCGGAACGGCAGTGACGACATTTTTTTTGTCCAAGAAATTGTCAAGGTCAAGGTTTCACTGTTTGTCTCGCAATAACCCGCCGATTTATATTTGCGCACGAAAAAACAGATCACCAATACCGCTGACTTTCTAGTCACTGAAATAGATGGGATAAAATTTTGGATTGGAACACGGATACGTTTGTCAACTATTTCGATTGTATTGCCGCATTGGTCAAGCAGAGCGGTCCGCTGGTTTGACCGCAGAGCGCAGCGTAAAGCGGTCATTCTTTCGCAGTTTAAAGAAAAAAAAGAGCGTAATCTGCAATTAAAAGCGGAGCGCAGCGCTAACTGCGCTATAAGTATTGCAATTCCGCAACCAACTCTTTGGACCGCAGTCACATGATTGCGGTCCGATTGCGGTCCAATTGCAATTAATGGGAACGCGAATTGCAATCCTGCGCTCCAGGAATTGCAATTCGCCTGGTAAGAGAACCGCAGGCCACTGTGTACCTAAACTGACGTTTTCGGGAAATAAATTTAAGTAGACATTAAGTAAAATTTAAACATGGCGTTTTATTTTTTATATATTATTTCCATACAGACGCCTGCTTACTTTGTTCTTTTATTTTATTTCGAAGAAAGCGGGTACTACAGTAAATGTTTCTGACAATAAAAACATAACTCACGATGTAACAAAATATACCTGTGTTTAATAAACCTTCAACAAAGAACGTAGGTCTACTGTCTGTTTCACGAAACCTATCCAAATGTTAAGGCCATATAAACTAAGCTAAAACAATATTTGTTTCGATAATATTAAATTTTATCAAAATTTAAGAGACATAATTAAAGAGAGCACCGACCGGACAGTTATGTAGTCAAATAGAGCACCGACCGGACAGTTATGTTGTCAAATAGAGCACCGACCGGACAGCTATGTAGTCAAATAGAGCACCGACCGGACAGTTATGTAGTCAAAGAGAGCACCGACCGGAAAATAATTGAAACATATATTTTGACATCCATGTGTTGCCCTGGTGCCAGTGAGTGGTACGTACCTATGGTGTTCCCGTTGATGTCGTTGGTGACGGTGATGCCACGGGTGTGTAGCGGGAAACCGTAGACCTTGAGCAGTGACGGGATATACAGCCCCATAGTACAGTAGGACGACGCGTACTTCGCCAGTTGGCCCGCTGCCACAGTCTCATTTAGGGTCTGTACATATGTGTGACAGTTATATATTGTATGCGTAATAGAAGCTCTCTAAACCGGACACACATGAAGCATTAGTGTATTGACCTTTTATGGTGTCGCTTTAATTTATAATCCCAGCACTAAAATATTTACACAATACCCTAACATTTGATTGGCCAGTAGCAAGTCTCTGTCCAAAATTTATATCCCAGTAAACTCCCACGCCGCACTACTTTCCGTAACCGTGAGGCGCAGTTAAAATAATTCTTAAGAAAACGGAAAATAAACACATTTTCTTGATGGATTTATTTCAAATGCTGGATTTATAAGTAATGAATGGCCTTTTTGTGGAATTTATCGGGGATATAAACTTGGAAAAGTCGCGGGAATACTGGACGAGGCCTTCCGGCCTTCGTCCAGTATTCCTGTGACTTTTCCAAGTTTATACCCCGATAAATTCCACAAAAAGGCCATTCATTCCTATAGTAATTTTAACAATTTGTTTTCATGTTCAAAGCGGCTGATTGTGATTGTTATTACTGCATTATGCACGCGGGAGGGTTTTGTTCGTGTGTTTTCTCATATATGGGGCTTAGAGCGGTTAACTATATTTATTGTATTTTATTATTTATACGTTATTTAACGGTGACATAGTTGGCCAATGTCAGTCTACCCTGTGGCCTTCACTGTACAGTTACATAAAAACATGTGCACATACAATATACAAATACATGTACATGTCAAATACTAGAATATAGAGAATAGCAGGTTAGTGCCGTGAATGGGCAACACTGTTTGGCAAGGCTTAGGAAACGGGATGGGTGAGGCTTGCCGAGCCTCTCCCGTTTCCGTGCCGCGCCAGATATGTTTTCCCTTTCAAGGCACTAACCTACTATTCTATTTATCCCGTCAACACGTACAAATAGCTTTAACATGCCAAAAAATAACCCCAGCCGCATTATCAAAATCGGAGAATCGAACCGCACATATTCATACGCAGTGACTAGGTCGTATTGACAAGATATCAAAAATGTTTCACGGCACCGTGTTTCACGGCACATACGCAATGTGTTGACGGGATAAATTGTATAAATATTGAACGTTTTGTTGACATTTTATATTTATTGACCGTTTTGCAATTCCTGATACTAACATCTAATGAATTCCATAATTGTGAAGCAGCGTGCACGAAAGAACCATCGAATCGTTTAGTCCTAGATTTTGGAACTACAGTGTACTGTGCAAGCGTATACGAGCGTACCTGTTGGCAGTATATATCGGTGTTTGCTTCCATGAGTGATATGTTGAGGCGGCCGAGGTCATCAATGGCCTTCAGGTAGGTGGGCGCGTAGACGAATGATGAGATTGCATAAAACGTGGTGTTGCCCACGGCGGGCTGGTACGTGCGCCCGATGGCACACGGCTTCGGATAGCACCAATGGTCTTCGGCCGTGGCGAGAAAAATGTCAAGGATGTCAAGGCACGCTGCGGTATCGGCAGACCCAATTATATGGACGGTATACCCAAGTGAGGTATCGGTTGTATTATCTGCAAATTTGAATTGATATGATAAGTACCTATTGCATAATCAAGACTATTGTGTAATCGTATACTACGATTACAGTGGGGTCAGCGTGTAAGTGCACACACGAACGAACACGACAGGTTGGTTCCAACCTGTCGTGTTCGTTCGTGTGTGCACTTACACGCTGACCCCACTGTACACAATGGTTTTGATTATTATATTTACATGAAATATATTGTTTTGCATCAACAGCTTTAATAGAAGTGGGTATGCTTTATTTATTCTCTGATTTATTATTTAAAATCTCCCCTTGGTACACTGCAGAGAATGTTGAAAAGAAACTAAATTAGTAGTCATACACAAAAAAATATATATTTGGTATGGCAGAATATGTAAATCTGTTTTATTTGCAACAATCTTACTAGAAGGAGGATAATTATGCTACACAGTTGTTAGCTCACACATCAGAATATCAAAAGTTTGATTGTTATGAAATGGCAGCCATCTTGGACATCATTTTCAGTTCCACACATTATTATTAATTTGTTCTCAAACTTAGAGTCTGGCATATATGTTAAACCTCAGACAATGACTAACATATTGCTTTCTCTATATTGTTCCTAAACTGGAGCGGATCCAGCATTTGGGGAATGGGGGGATTGTCTAGTTGCGAAGGTAACTCTTGCAATCTACTAATTACAAGAGTTACCGTTCGCAACTAGGGGGTTGTCCTATTTTAGAGCTCTTCGAAATGCACTTTCCAGTATTTTACGGCATTTAACTGGTGGTAAACTGTGATCTATGTAAACTCTGTGGCTGAACGGAGGGGGGGGAGGGTTTGCACCCCCCCCCCCCCCTCTAGATCCGTGCCTGCTAAAACATCATGTGCAATTACTAGACGAAACCGTTTGTTATAATAACTTACCGCCAACTAACATACACGGATTTTCAACTTTATTAGAACTATCACTTAGGGCTACGAGGTATTTATTAATCCGCGACACAATATAGTTCTGCCCGTATAATAAGTAACTATGGGCATATAAGTTGTACGTGCGGCCGGCTATGCGCACGGGGAACATGTTTGCGTAGACTGAGGATTCTGGAAGGAAGACGATCTGTGTGGAGCCACCGCCCATCTCCAGGACCCCGACCGTCTGGCTGGGGGGCCTACAACGGAAGCGGACGTAACTGTGATACTCACTGTACCAAGGTGCATGATCACGTGGTTAGAACAGCAGCATCAATGGCTGAATGTTTTCAAGTGAAAGCGCGCCCTCTCCAAAGTAAGTATTATTTGATAGTTTCCTTAATATGCAACGGAGTTTGATGAAATATGGCACAGCAAACGCGTCTTTATGATCTGCATTTGGTGGTCAGTAGACATGATAAACACGGAAGTTTGTGCCAAAGTATCGAGACCACCAAACGCAACTTACCAGGACACGTTTGCGGCGCCACATATCATCAAAATCCGTCACATAATAAGGACAACATACAAGACTACGTACACCTTGAATCGGAGGCGCTTCTGGAAGTTTCAGTAATTGTTGTTGTTGTTGTTGTTGTTGTTGTTGTAACCACGTGACCATGTACCTTGTGTCCTGTATCAGCGGTGACAGAACATTTCAGTCATCAATACAGTGTGATCTGATGTGATATATTAGTGATTAACCCTTTCAAAACCACAGGCTGTATACTGGTACTTGCAAACAGTGCAGATGCAAATGAGCCGGCTCGTGACGAGCCGTCTCATCAGGATCTGCACTTTTTTGCAAGTAATTTTCATACACCCCCGTCTAATAAATGGACCAGTCTAAAAATCAGTTTGTGAAAATTCAATTGATTGCAAAATTAACATAACAAAATCCATTCCAGTTACTTGGGGTGAAATGGTTAATACACCTAAGACGTCGTTTTAACTGCACTATGTACACCAATGAATCAATTTAGTACATGTACAGTGGGGTCAGCGTGTAAGTGCACACACGAACGAACACGACAGGTTGGTTCGCTAGCCGCACAAAGTGTATGTTGTTACCACTCAGTTAAACCGTCTCGCCGAGACGGTTCAACTGAGTGGTAACAACATACACTTTTGATGCGAAATGAGAAAAAATGCAGAAAAATATTTACATTTTGTTTGTATACATGAAATACAGTGGGGTCAGCGTTCCAACCTGTCGTGTTCGTTCGTGTGTGCACTTACACGCTGACCCCACTGTATGCAAGCAGGCAAAACATAACAATGTGATATATTTGCTGTTTAACGTGATACTGCTCACTAATGACATCAATTTTGTATTTATTGTTTATTTACTCTCGTCAAAAGACGGTATAACGACTCAGTACATTAAAATCTCGTCTTGACGTCGTCTTGACGCATTAAGCAGTGCGGCATCTATGTCGGATTGCATATACACAATGTCAGTACTTGGTATACTTCATTGTCTTGAGATCAAAACAATCAGTTATAGAGACAATCACTATCCTGATTATAAAAGGCAAACCGATACTACAAACATGAGTATTTGTGTTTCTAGTATCGGTTTGCATTGTATTACGTGTTATCCTGTCAACACAGTGCGTATGTGCCGTGAAACACGGTGCCGTGAAACATTTTTAATATCCTGTCAATACGACCTAATCACTGCGTATGAATATGTGCGGTGGCTGGGATTATTTTTTTTGCATCTTAAAGCCATTATTAGGTGTTGACGGGATAAATAGAATA
This sequence comes from Conchocele bisecta, assembly GCA_029237695.1. NCBI lineage: Eukaryota > Metazoa > Mollusca > Bivalvia > Lucinida > Thyasiridae > Conchocele > Conchocele bisecta. The sequence continues at coordinate 27,205,861 of CM055269.1, read as the reverse complement.
GTAGGTTAGTGCCGTGAATGGGGAAAATATCTGGCGCGGCTCGGAAACGGGATGGGTGAGGCTCTGCCAGATATGTTTTCCCATTCACGGCACTAACCTACTATTCTCTATTTATACAATAATGCGACCGTATTATACATTAAACAATCATACAATGTGTCATCGTCTATCCTGGTTCACCGAATGCTACCCGATACTACAAACATGAATATTCGTGTTTCATGTACCGGGTTGCATATGGTTGCGTATATTTGAATACAACAGTGGTGTAGTTAAAATCAGTATCCAAGACAACCTATATCCTAACCTAACCATGTGCTACCGGATACTAGAAACATGATTATTCGTGTTTCTAGTGTCGGGCAGCATAGGATGACCACTGGCCCTGTAGCCGATTTCACCAACATGGCAAAATATACTTTTGTAGCAAAGTATACTTTGTGGGAGTAATCTTTTATTTTCCCGAAATGCATTATGTCATATAGAACTAACGACTGCATATATTTTATGATTACAAGTATGCAGAATTATTATACTGAATTTATTACGTTATCACAGCCATTTTGGCTGTGATAATGTAATAAATTCAGTATAATAAAAATTTATCCTAAAATTGAAAATTTCTCCCTCAAAGTCTACTTTGCTAGACAAGTATACTTTGCAATGTTGGTGAAATCGGCTACTGGTACCTACTTGTCAGACCAGAAATGTCCCCTGAGGTAGTTAGCGGCGATCCAGGCATACACGCCCTCCTCTTCCCCCGACAGTACCCGGATGTTCTCGGCTCGCGTGTCAAACGGGTTCACGGAGACGTTCAGGAGGACGTGCTCGATTTCATGTAGTAGATGCTCCGTATCGTCTATAGATATCACCCGCAAACCTTTGGGGAATAAAACGAAGTTATCCGTGACTGTGACTGGAGAAATGGGGCTTATGGGTTTTGCGACCAGTGTAGATCCAAATCAGCCTGTACATTCGCACATTCTGGTCAGGATCTGCACTGTTTGCCATGCCATCAATGTAACACACGTTATGTTTCTACCGAGCATTTTAACCCTTCCTACGCTGTTGACGGAAATTGCCGTCTGCTGTTTTTCATTTTGGCTTTAATTCTTAACAAAAAACTGGTTTTGACAGCACATGAGAATCGTCTCCGCTGAAGACGATTCTCATGTGATGTCAATACCAGGTTTGTGTCGAGAAATATTGAAAATAAAACATTTCCAGCAGACGACAACATTTAATTCAGCGTAGTAAGGGTTAAGCAGATCGATATAAGGCTACAGGAGTGTGCTATTTGATCAAGATTTGACCATAAACCCCATAAAAAAGTAGGCCTCATTGCTTCAGTCATAGCACACATTTCTATTTTTCTTTAACCCGATGTTTCTGTCTGTAAGGCAGGGCGACTTATAAGTCGCCCTGCGTAACCGACAGAACATTCGGGGGTTTTTTTCATTATGCCGACGGAAGGTATAGTATGATGGCTTGTTGGTGACATTTTGTCAACGAAGCAACGAACGTTAATGTTCTTAATCTTCGTTTCTATGCGGAGAATAAACGAAATGACGAAATCTCCCTAACTAGTCGCCATAGAATAGTCGTAGTTTTTGTCACTTTTTCTGGTCAGTTTTTCGTTCACAGTCACGCCCAACTTAGAAGTACCTTATGTAACATACAGTACTTCTAAGTTGGGCGTGACTGAGAACGACTAAACAATGAGTTTTACCAGAGCATCTGGTCATAGGACGATCACGGTCCAAATTAATACAAAACAACTTCACCACGTGGTGTTTATTCACATCCAAATTCTCCCAAAATCGGCAGATTGTTTGCAAAATAGAATCAGTGAAGCTGCTATATTTACTATTCGTCGTAACAAATGAGTATTTAAGTTTAATAATGAATTGTAATTGCAGTGACAAACGCGACATTCGCTGACATTAGACAATGACATTTAATGATTATTTTCACCGTTCACGGATTTCCGGACCAACGACAGCCTGGTCATAATTGCAGAAAAAAATCTAAGTCTCCCAACATGGTTGGCTCCGGTTGGTTGATTTCATCTGGACTAACTCAACGAGTACACAGCCGAATTCCTCTCGATCGCGACTCGCCTGTTATTTTTATCATAAGTTGTTTCGTATTTCACCGATTGTGATGAAATAGAGCGGATCGACTGCATAAAAGTATGTAGTATCTTCAACTACTGGCCCTTCTCTGATCTTTGCAGCCAATTCTCTAAATAGTTCCGTAAAGTTTTGAAAAAGTTACCGAAAATGACACCAGTATAAAATTAATTAGACAACATACATACATTAGAAATGCCAATATTAGGACATCTGCCTTTATAGAGCACTCGGTAGCAAGCTCGCCTTACAATCTAAGAGTCTGGGGCGGTTTCACTAAACTTAGTACGACTAAAATGTTCGTAAGTGTAATTATTAGATTTACATTTATTGAGCATAGGCTGCATATGCAGCCTATGCTCAAGAAATGTAAATCCAATAATTGTTTAAAAGAAAACATTGTCAATGTGAAATCATAATTTTGCACTTACGAACACTTTAGTCGTACGAAGTTTAGTGAAACGGCCCCCAGGAGTTCGATCCAAAAGGTGGAGCAATATGTGTTTTCGCTAAAACTCGCAGTTTCACTGACTTGATATTTGCCAAACCGCGGCTGATTTTGAAAAATCACCGTTTTACAATGCTCTTTAGAATACTTTTAGAAGAAAAAAAGAGTTTATTGTGTATTTTCGTCCGTACGTCACGTAATAGCTGGAAACACGATAGTTGGTGTGTGGCTTCCTTGTGGTCTGCCGATGCGCAATGTGAATTTCGATTTTTGATTTGACCCTCGGGTCATAGATTATCTGTTCCTTTTGGACTTAGAATTCACAATGTTGCGTTACATAATGATAATTGTTTATTCACTCAGATCACATGGCATGACAATTTATGTTCTTCATTTGTGGAACTAATAGTTCAGGCTCTGGTGGCAGTACTTTCAGTACTTTGATTAATATAATTACAACTCTCATATAGGGGAGATAATCCTATCGATCTGTAGCCTATTTCACCAACATTGCAAATTATACTTATCTAGCAAAGTATACTTTGAGGGAGAAATTTTCAATTTAAGGATAAATTTATTAATTTTAGTATAATACGTGCATGTTTTTAATCATCAAATATATGCCGTCGAATTAGTTCTATATGAAATAATATATTTCGGGAAAAATAAATGATGACTCTCTCTAAGTATACTTTGCTAGATAAGTATACTTTGCAATTTTGATGAAATCGGCTATTGTCCAGTGGCCAAAACAACTTTCTGCATTCATCATGGTGGCCATTTTGGATTACTCAAGTTCCTCAACGGTGCCAAGGTGGCAATGTGTTAAACATTAATAAAGTGCAAACAAAACATCGTGTGGACGGTAAATTATATATTGTTCCAGAGCTTGCACAAATACTTTAATATGCAAGTAATTATTGCATAATAATTCCAGCAAAAAAATATTTACACAATTTCCTAACATTTGATTGGTCCGTAGCAAGTCTCTGTCCAAAATTTATATCCCAGTAAACTCCCATGCTGAACTACTTTCCGTAACCGTCAGGCGCAGTTAAAATAATTCTTAAGAAAACGGAAAATAAACACATTTACTGGACAAGGCCTTAAAAAATTACAATTTTCGAAAAAAAGAAAAAAAAATCTTTTTTTGTTTTGATTTTTTTTTCGAAAATTGTAGTTTGTTATCACTTCGTCCAGTATTCCCGCGACTTTTCCAAGTTTATACCCAGATCAATTCCACAAAAAGGCCATTCATTCCTATAATTACCAACAGTAGACTGTTCATCAGAGACTCTGTCTCAAATTGCGCATCTCATTGACGAACTAAATAAATAAATACCATAACTTACAAATACAAATATGTCTTTATATGTTAGAATTGATACCAGTATTTCAGCACAGTCAAGAATATAATAAATCATATTTCCTTCGTATTATCGCATGTATCAGTCGACTTGGAATTCTAATATATAGTCTCTCTTTAATTATCAAGACACGCACGATGTATACAGCAGAGATGGAGGCAATATCGTATTTGCCAGAGCTATCTGGCCAGCGTTGAGGGTGGTATTGATAACGTAATTATTAGACACTAAAGTTCTGATATACATTGATATTTTGCTAGAAATAAATGAGCCAATTATCTGAGAAAACGGCGCTTATTTTTGTATGTGATCACGGTATACCAATCCTAATGATCCTGTGGTGCGCTTTAACAGTCTTAACCATGGTCACGACGAGTAGCTATATATATATATATATATATATATATCTATATATATATATAATATATATATATATATATATATATTATACATACAGCTGTCTAGTAGTATTTAAAAAGCCGATCCTCCCTACCTATTTCTTCTGTATCGTTGCCCGCACAACAGTTTTTTCGTATAGGCCTTAGCAACCAGAGTAGCCCCCGATCAGGCTGCGCGGATGCGCAGGCTGATCTGGGGTTACACTGGTCGCAAACGTTGCACGGTCTCTTTTCTCAGGCAAATATATATAGCTCATCATAGTTAATCTATATATATATATATATATATTAACTATTTCATTAACAAAACATAGTGCGGTTGGGTTATTATCCAAGGTTTATGATCACGTGGTACTAACAACAACAATAAGTACCGATTCAAAGTACGTATTCTTTAATAGTATCCTTATTACGTAACGGATTTTGATGTATTATGGCGCATCAAACACGTCTTGTTAAGCCGCATTTGGTGGTCTCTTTATTTTCGCCCAAACTTATGTCGTTTTTGCGAAGAATCGATGTCAGTGTCTCCGACACGGAAATCGATTCTTCGCAAAAACGACACAAGTCTGTGCCAAACTCACTGGATCACCAAATGCAGCTCATGAAGACGCGTTTGCTGCGCCATATGTCATCAAAATCCGTTGCATATTAAGGAAAATATCAAATAATACTTACTTTGGAGTGGGCGACGTTGTTGTTGTTGTAACCACGTGATCATGCACCTTGTTATCAGGATATCCAAGCTAAGATATAAATGACATGAGCGAAATGTAAAATATATGAGTATAGGCCTGTTGCTTTCACTCCAACTGATTGTCCCCGTCCCATCCAATTGTTCACATGTACTGTCCAATAATGATAAGGCCAGACAAACTCGTGGTTCGGGAAGTGGCCACGAATATTCTACAGTCTACACTCGTTTACTCAACATCCGAGGGTTCATTTCACTAAACATCGTACGATAAAAATGTTCGTACGAAGATTTATATGAATTTGCTTCTCACATTAACGTGTTTCTGAAATGATACCAATGTGTACCTACGGGTTCATGTCATTAATTGTAGCACATCCATGAAAAATATTAAAAAATCGAATGTCAGAACCAGTGTTATTTGGATTTCAAGTTGGCACTTACTAACTAACAGTTTAGTGAACCGATTCCCTGGGGGCCGTTTCGCTAAACTTCGTACGGCTAAAATGTTCGTAAGTGCAAATTTATGATAGTCTGTAAATTTCACATTAACATTGTTTTCTTGTAAATAATTATTGGATTTACATTTATTGAGTATAGGCTGCATATGCAGCCTATGCTCAATAAATTTAAATCCATAAATTGAAATTTACAGACGATCTTAAATTTGCACATACGAACATTTTAGTCGTAAGAGGTTTAGTGAAACGGGCCCCTGATGACTGAGAAAAATACTGAGTTAACGAGATAATTTTATAGGAAAGCATGTACTTGGGACCAATACTTTGACTGTGATAGTTAATTTGACGTTTGATAGTTAAGAGAGTTTGATGTAACGAGTGCATACTGTAAATGAAAGTCGTTTTTGAAGATTAGTAGTTAATTTGACGTTTGATATTTCAGAGAGTTTGATGTAACGAGTGTATACTGTAAATGAAAGTCGTTTTTGAAGATTAGTATATACACAATATAGTTCTACCAACCAACGACATACACTAGACTTTGCGTGTTTAATGCGAAGCAATATAATTACCGGTACATGTAGTTTGCGGTAGAGTAATCATCTTCTAGTCATATCGAAGTATCGGATAAATGTGAAAATCGTGTACCGAGTGACGTTGATGTAGGTGTATCTTGTATATGTACTGTACCACATGTATATACAGTTGTATCTTCTATCGTGCCGTGCGTAATTTGTACCCCTGGGATATGCCGTGATGTATTGACCATGTGAACAGATGTAGATATAGAGAAAACTACTTCTGAATCAACCGCTTGTCCGTGGAGTATAACTAAGTTTACAAAACGTTTGCCTGAGAAAAAGGGACCGTGCAACGTTTGCGACCAGCATAGCCCCATATCAGACTGCGCATCCGCGCAGTCTGATATGGGGCTACTCTGGTCGCTAAGGCATATCCAAAATAACCTGTGGCGCGGGCAACGATACAGAAGAAATAGGTAGGAAGGATCGGCTTTTTAAATACTACTAGACGACTGTATGGGCCAATATGGTGGAATAGTATTTGGTGCGTATTTGTAAGGCACACGGAAGGCAAGCACCTAATGTACGCAAAAGACGCCTTAAGCACACAAAGTATCGAAAATGAACATTTTTTATTTATTTATTTTCAAACGGCCAAAAAAGTCTAGGATCGGCGGCATATTCATAGGTAGGGTCAGGTTGCCCGAACCAAACGATTTCTTTTGTTAGGCCTAACCGGTTAATGAAGCATTTTTAATGTCTCTGAATAACAGGTGTGATCGATCTGTCATTGTGTAAGCACTCTTAATGGTCATGATCTACACTAGACGCAAATATCGTAAGGTCCCATTGCTCAGCCAGTGGCCCAGGGGGCCGTTTCACTAAACTTCGTAGGACTAAAATGTTCGTAAGTGCAAAATGATGATAGTCTGTAAGTTTCACATTAACAATATTTTCTTGCAAACAATTATTGGATTTACATTTATTGAGCATAGGCTGCATATGCAGCCTATGCTCAATAAATGTAATTATCCCATCAACACAGTGCGTATGTGCCGTGAAACACGGTGCCGTGAAACATTTTTGATATCCAGTCAATACTATTTTTGCATTTTACAGCCATTTGTAGGTGTTGACGGGATAAATAGAATAGTAGGTTAGTGCCGTGAATGGGAAAAATATCTGGCGCGGCACGGAAACGAGATGTGCTCGGCAGAGCCTCGCCCATCCCGTTTCCTGTGCCTTGCCAGATATTTTTTCCCATTCACGGCACTAACCTACTATTCTCTATATCCATCAAATGAAAGTTCCAGACGATCCTAAATTTGCACTTACGAACATTTTAGTCGTACGAAGTTTAGTCAAACCGGCCCCTGATGTACCGACTGCATGCACTGTAGAACCGTATCACCGTATATGGCCGCTACTGGTTGAGTAAAAGCGCCAACATTTCATTAAATGACGTTGAAAACGCCAATATTTTCATTCCCGAATTCCGTCTAAGATTTCGACATCATTTTTGGAAACATTTCATAACGTGAACTTCAAACACATTTTCAGGAACAGGATAAGGAAAATGAAGTTTAAAGAGGTTAATCGCACATGCGCTATGGCATGTGCTATTTATAGCTATTTAAGAGCCTTTGGAACGATAATCCACGAGATAGCACTTTCATATGTCGGCTAATAATTAATGAGAATTACCACAAAACACGCATACTTTATCTCGTGTATGCTGCAATGTAGCGGTCATAGTGTCATTGCTGACCAGTTGGGACCCGGATGTCGAACGCACTCATGTCGCCACCATGATACTAATGAGGAATCATAGCTAGTTATTTCCCTTTGACATTATTTATAGAAATCCCGTGTATAGTTTATATATGTAATTGAATATACTCGTATAAGAACCATTATAGAGTTTTCTACTCGTCGAACCAGGTCATCCTATATATTGCAAAATCTGATCCGGGCCTGCGTTATTTGCCAATTTCATATTTTCACATTTATTACGTTTATTGCAAACAGTGTCGACCTAGATCAGACTGCACAGATGTGCAGTCTGATCTAGGTCTACCCTGTTCGCAGTCTTTGCACTATTCAGTAAGAAATAAACGCTAAAATAAAACATAGGACCGGATCTCTATAAATAGATTTGCAAAGGCAAAGTACTATCTACGATCCCTCATTAATCCACGCTGTTCACCCGATGATTAATTGAGGTTTAATGACCAACTGGTGAGCAGTGCAGACCCAGACCGGACTGCGCAGATGCGTACGGAGTCCCACGAAGGACATGGATTTTTTTTAATTCGTTCCCACGAAATAACAATTCGTTCCCTCAATTTAACAATTCGCTCCCTCGAATAAACAATTAACAATTCGTTCCCACGATATAACAATTCTGTTCCCACGAAATAACAAGTGTTATATCGTGGGAACGAATTGTTATTTCGTTGGAACGAATTGCTAAATTGAGCGAACGAATTGTTAATTCGTGGGAACTAATTGTTAAATTGATGGAACTAATTGTTATTTCGTTGGAACGAATTGCTATTTCGTGGGAACAAATTGTTATATCGTGGGAGCGAATTAACCCTTTGAACCCGAAAGTCCGCTATATCGGTTTATGCAAACAGTGCAGATCCAGATAAGCCGGCTCGTAACGAGCCGTCTCATCAGGATCTACACTGTTTGCAAGTAATTTTCATATTCTTTAGAACATAAACACCTCATTTTCATAAATGGACCAGTCCGAAAATCATTTTGTGACGATTGGATTGGTCGGGAAATTATCATATCACAGTCCATTTCAGATAATTAGGGTTGAAAGGGTTAATAAAAAAAGAATTATACGTCCTCTGCGGGGCTCCGTAGGTTTGGGTCTGCACTGCTGCATATCACAAGTGGCCAATACACACGCGACACATGGTCGGCCCCAGATTATGAATTGAGGTTTAACCCTTTCAACCCTAAGGAACTGGAATGGACTGTGATATGCTAATGTTCCGACCAATCCAATGGTCACAAAATGATTTTCAGAATCGTCCATTTATGAAAAGGGGGTGTTTTTGTTCTAAGAAATATGAAAATTACTTGCAAAAAGTGCAGATCCTGATGAGACGGCTCGTTACGAGCCGGCTCATCTGGATCTGCACTGCCACAGACAATATTATCATGCAGCAGTGTAGACCCATGCCATGTGTATCTGCGCAGTCTGATCAGGGTCTGAATTAATAATAATTAATTAATAATTCAGACCCTGATCAGACTGCGCAGATACACATAGGATGGGTCTGCACTGCTGCATGCTAATATTGTCTGTTCAATCTAAAATATATTTAAATGTAAGTACTTTTTCATCAATAATGATGATCCGACTTTCTTACATTGGTAATGTGGTGATTACCGCATACCGTGTTCTTTATCAAAGTATCACAGTACAGGTGGGGGCCAAGGTGTTGAATATTCAATTACCTCAGAATATAACTACCGATGATAAGAGCTGCATTTTTGCAGACTTGAGTGTTGTTACAAAGAGATTACAGCGAAGATAGTCGAACAAAAATATCACTTGAGACCTAATTATGCTTCTACAAGATATGTTTTAGTATGCTTTATCTAATATAACATAACTTTCTAATAAAGCCGGATAGGGCGTAAACAGCTACAACAACACAGTTAAATTCGGGAAACGTGTAACAAAAATATGCTTATTTCATTTGTGTCTGGTCCCGGTTTTTCTGCCGACGTACCTATTACACGGTGGGTATAGTACGTCACGGGCACCTGCTTTTTGGATGGGGTGCACTGAATCAGGTAAGAAAACTCCTCCAATTTAGACCATGCTTTATTTAATATCTCAGAAACTATTGAAGAGATGTGTATGCGATATAGTACAGTTAGCCCGGATAATAGACTAGCAACACTTGCCGATGTCCCCACCCGCGTAGATGTAGCCGTTCAGGAGTTATTTCGAAAAGACCTACTAAAGGAATGAATGGCCTTTTTGTGGAATTTATTGGGGTATAAACTTGGAAAAGTCGCGGGAATACTGGACGAAGGCCGGAAGGCCTCGTCCAGTATTCCCGCGACTTTTCCAAGTTTATATCCCCGATAAATTCCACAAAAAGGCCATTCATTCCTTATAATTCCAGCATTTGAAATAAATTCATCAAGAAAATGTGTTTATTTTGACAGACGGCAGCCATTTGTTTACATTGACAGCACTGACAGCGCACCTGTAGAAAGTAGTTCGGCGTGGGAGTTTACTGTGATATAAATTTTGGACAGAGACTTGTTACCCCCAATCAAATGTTAGGGAATTGTGTAAATATTGTTGTGCTGGAATTATATTTTAATAAAATTAAGGAAATATTGGATGCACTACTGTTCCTTTCCACGTTTTGCTGCCAATAAACTTTTTGCAATTAAACAGTGTATCTAAAAACTATTTAAAAGTTAGTACTTTTTCATCAATAACAAAAAAGTCACCCTTCCCAAATTTGTTTGTTTCATGAAATTCCATCAAATATTGATTTTATTGCGAAAAAACGATTTTCCTCAATGGGAATTTAACATGGGGGCTAAAAATAGATTTGTTTTAAATATATTTGTATTTTTCAACCGATTTTAAAAATCTAACTTCTGTTTTCTTAATTACATCATTTCCAAGCCAGTTTTTTTATCCTTCAGGATCAAAAAACGAATAAATTTGGAAATTGACTCCACACGTTAAATTCCCATAGGAAAATCGTTTTTTCGCAATAAAATCAATATTTGATGGAATTTCATCAAATACTTTTGTTTGGGGAGGGTGACTTTTTTGTTATTGATAAAAAAGTACTTACTTTTAAATATTGTTTAGATTTAATGTGTGTAATAGCCAAAAGTTCGTCGGCAGCAAAAGGTGGAACAGACAGTAGGGTTTACAATTCGCGTTTTCCTGACGGATTGGCGAATGTTTTTTATTAGTGCATGTCAACGCAACACGATGAGGGCCTGTGAATGTCCGTATGTCTCTCTTGGTTGCTACAAACTTAATTTTCTACCGATTTCTGGTCATAATTTGGATCAGAGTGCAGCCCCATCTTTCCTTATTCCCATCAAAATGTAGGTTTTCTCGAAATAACTCCTAAACGCCTGGCTAAATTACCGATGACGGGTGCATTAGTAGGTTTTGCTATTAATTCTCCGGGGTATCTGTGCAGTAGTTGCTGAGATATTAAATAAAGTATGGTATGAATTCAATGTGTATGATCACGTGGTACTAACAACAACAACAAGTACCGATTCAAAGTACGTATCATTTTATAGTGTCCTTATTACGTAACGGAATTTGATGAAATATGGCGCATCAAACGCGTCTTGTTAAGCTGCATTTGGTGGTCTCTGTATTTTCGCCCAAACTTCTGTGTTTTTTGCGAATAATCGAATAACCGATTTTTCGCAAAAACCACAGAAGTTTGTGCCAAACTCACTAGACCACCAAATGCAGCTCATGAAGACGCGTTTGCTGCGCCATATTTCATGACAATCCGTTGCATATTAAGGAAAATATCAAAGAATACTTACTTTGGAGTGGGCGACATTGTTGTTGTTGTACATACTAACCACCATGTATTATCACTGACGATTGCCCTATGTGAATTGTAAAACATGGCCGTAAAAAAGGTGGAGGTAGAAAACGAACCATTTTGGAAATTGGCCCCGCGAAAACACCCAGAAGCAAGATTTTCAAAATCGATCAGTGAATCCCTGATCCCTGAATATTCATAGAATGTCAAATAAAGCAATTATTGTGATTGTATCTGTCCCGGGGTCAAGAAGGTAACATCAGTGTTGCATTAGTGCATGCCCTGTTATAACCCGAAACATTTGTCTGTATCGTTCATGTACGATTCCTTATTTACTAGTCTCAGTAAAAGCTCTCCAAATGGCACAGCCAATGCGGCTAGTGTATCGGCATTACCCATGTAATTACAAGGTGCATGATCACGTGGTCACAACAACAATAATTTCTGAAAGTGTTGAAAGCGCGCCCACTCCAAAGTAAGTATTATTTGATATTTTCCTTAATAGGCAACGGATTTTGATGAAATATGGCGCATCAAACGCGTCTTGTGAAGCTGCATTTGGTGATCCCGGGAGTTCGGCACATACTTATGTCGTTTTTGCGAAGAATCGATTTCCGTGTCAGTAGTCACGGAAATCGATTCTTCGCAAAAACGACAGAATGTTGGGCCAAAGTACCCAGACCCACCAAATGCAGCTTAACAAGACGCGTTTGATGCGCCATATTTCATAAAAATCCGTTACATAATAAGGACAAAATAACAGAATACGTACTTTGAATCGGAGGGCTTCTGTAAGTTTCAGTACTTGTAGTTGTTATAACGACGTGATCATACACATTGAATAATGTGCAATCAGTGTTGCAAAGCACATACATGTTTTTGAGAAATCACACTAAATTACAGTAAAACCCCTTTACAGCATGTGGACCTGTCCGGTGTAGAGGGGTTCCACTGTAGTATTACCGGCGGTTGCCATGAAGTAGATGGGCGTGACACTGTGTAGACTGGCTGGTACCGTCTTCATGGCGTGCTGCACCAATGCCGTCATATACCCGGCAACGTCGCCCAGTCTATTGGCCAACTCGCTGATTCCCGGCTTGAACTTTTCACTCTCTATAAGTCGCACTGCGAGGCTTTCGTCCCCATCATCCTTCGTCCAGGCGTACACCTTGAGCTTTGTGCCGGAACTTCCGCCATCCAAAATAATACCGTACCCGTCGGCGTCGTCGCCGTCGTGGGAAGGCATCGGGGTTACGGCTACACACGTACTGATACATAGCAGAAAAACCATATGCATTGCCTGCAATAGAAACAGACAACTATGTTTACACATCGACTCTATTGTTGGTCAGAGGTTGGTAAGTGATTTGAACACCCCTGTAGACAATAGAAAAGTTTGCATCTATATGCAAACCTGGGCACGAAATAGTTCGTGCTTCACGGTAAACCACACACGCTGTGCAGCTATGGTCATTTGGTGACACGCTGAATACCTGCTGAGAAAAGGGACCTTACGACGGCGACCGTAGCCCACATCAGTCTACACATTTGCGCAATTTGATCAGGGCATACGTTGGTCGCAATTCAAGCAATTAAAGTTATTATTGTCATCTAGCAGAATTTGATCAATATATCGACCGAATAACTACAAATGGTGGTGAGAATCTGTACTGGTCACTCATACATGTAATGTACATACATTGTTTTATCAACCAGTGACTCACGCGAGTAGCGAGAACCAGATTGGTGCAGCCTGGATATACATGTAGTTTTACTACAGGGTTTTGTTAATCCACTGGGAAGTTGAAAAAAATAACCAGGAGACACGAATTAGACAGACAACACATTCCGATTAAACACGTCTTTAATTCCGAGAGGTATTAATTAAAGACGGCCGATTTTTACGTTTTCCGTCTCCAAGGACTGTCCACACAAGTTCCCACTCCACCTGCCCCTCTACTCAGACAAGGAATAGATGCAGTAACATTTCAATCGTTGGCATTCTTTTTTGCGGATTCGGACATCTTGGTTGGACTATCTAATGGATAATTGGATGATGATAAACAAACACACTAATTTCACTTGTTTGCGGGGACAAACCTGGGTCAGTAGCTGACGTATAGACGAAATATGTTAACAGAAAGACTCACGGAAGACATGACTAAATTGTAATAAATCTAGAACATTGTTAAAAATTAAAATATATATTCATACCTGTTTCTCCATGTTTCTGTTTACATTCGTACACGGAATATACCCGAGGGGTGTTCAGTAAGTCGTAGGAAAGTGCTCTAAATCTATGCTCTCTCGTGAAGTGGTATGTGTTCACATCACTCAGCAACCATTTATACATACATGTAATACACATATTGGTATAGTTGCATAACTGTGGTGTGCATAGCGATTGGCTTACAAATACGTTATAGTCTGCATTCAGACAATAGCATAAACTAAATTAGTCATCAGTTGCACACAAAACTAGCTTTCGCAGCGATAGTTTTCTTTTCAGTATAATAATTATATTATTTATGATCAACCCCGATCACTTAACCACCATACACGATTATTTGTGATGCGTAACTCCATGGTTCGGTGTACGACTTCAAGTCGGCCTAGAACAAGCACTAGTGATACTTTATAGTGTTTATTCCATAATAATCGTACTAATGTCAATTGATGTTTACGTGATCCGAGATGTTATAAATGACTAACCAATAATAGATACATATTATTGCATTTATGCTTCACGTGCATGTGCATTTGTATACACTAAACCAGGATACGAGGTCCTTCTCTTACAAACATATTCTATGCATGTACGGCTGGGTGATTATCAATTCGTCAATGTTTTGAAAGGGAACTGTTGAGCGTAAACGTGTTGTGCTATATATATACAGTAGAACGTCTCTAAACCGGACACCCAGGTGACGCCATTGTGTTTCATTTAATGTATTTCATTACCGTGTCTGTTCATGACTGAAAAAGACAAAAATGTACAAACATTGCTTAGTCACAGTGGAAACTGTAAGCTGGACAACTTGGGGACCTCCGATTAGAGAGGATCCACTGTGATATATACTTCATTGAATTGGTATAGGCTATCAATCAGCTTCACTCTTTGCGGCATATATCGTATACATGAATGAATGTCAAACACAAATAATTATCATAGTTGTGCCAGTGGGACACGAACACTCCAGATGGCGGCATGACGCGAATAAAGCAAACATGGATGTTTATTGTTATTGATTGGCTGTCATAATTATAGAAACAGTTCCTTTGATGATACATTGAAGTTCACAATTTCCACTGAATACTAACCAGATGTAGTCGGTAAGTCGATGTGTAAGTCAGTTACTGCCCTAATTGAGGTGTACATGTGTTTAAACAACCTACATGTGCCCATGAAACACCTCCACGCTTCGCGGCTCGGTGTTCCATGGGCACAAGTAGGTTGTTCAAACACATGAACACCTCAATTAGGGCAGTAACTACTACTTATTCAATGATTCCCACTCTTTATATATAGTTTTATATTTAGTCAACGACTTTATTGATTTCATAATAGACGAGGCTTTGTATTTGTATTGTAATGCAGATGTTGCTAAAGGTACATGCCCACTCAGTAGGCACTCACTGTTCTTTATATCAGAGACATCATCTAAGACATTTCAATGCAAAATAAACAGTCATTCACCATTTATAAAAAGGGGGTATTTGTTGTTCTCAAAAATATGAAAATTACTTTCAAACAGTGCAGATCCTGATGAGACGGCTCGTTACGAGCCGGCTCATCTGGATCTGCACTGTTTGCATAAACCGATATAGCGGGCTTTCGGGTTCAAAGGGTTAAAGGTACATATCCACTCAGTAGGCACAAAGTGTTCTTTATAGGAGTTAAATAAGGATATAATTGTTTCACTATTCCAACCAGGGCCCGGTTGCTCAAAACCTCTGTTAGCTTAACAGACTGTTAAATCCTTAGCAATGCTAAGGATTTAACAGTCTGTTAAGCTAACAGAAGCTTTGAGCAACCGGGCCCTGGTCTAAAAATTACGAGTGCCCGCTATACAGATATAATCATTTCCTTCGGAGATTATTGGAAATTACTATACTCATTTAGTAATATTAATTTTACTGATAGTGACTCGCGGTGGTATCAGGATATTTTCATATGCAAATGAGGCATGATATTTTTTTATTATTTATACTAATTAAATGCATCACCTGAAAAAATAATATTTTCGACAGATTATAAAGTATGATCATTGCACATCAAAACATAAATACAAAGAATAAATGGTAATGTCCGTTAACATTTTAGAAAACACGGTTATCGCCCCTGGAATCAGTGTGGAAATTTCAGTCCGTCCGATATCAAATGTATAATAAATCCAATCAAAACGTGGGGTAATGGTGAATGAATGTTTATTTTGCCAGAAAATATCTCTGATATGAAGAACATTTGTGTCTACTGAGTGGGCATGTACCTTTAAGGGCGGGAAAGGGTTCAATGGCATTTCATTGCCGGTTATCAATATATACCAATGGCGTTTGGTTTTCTCATTTGTGGCATGTGCACAATCAAGGCTAATTCATATTACATTCCTCATGCTGAGAGTACGGTGGCACAGAGGTGACATGCAAATATGTTTTACTATTGCGTGCGCACGCGATAGCTATTGCGTGCGCACGCGATAGCTATTACCATATCGCGTGCGCACGCACTAGGGTAATAGCTATCGAGTGCGCACGCAATAGCTATCACGTGCGCACGTGATAGCTATCGCGTGCGCACGCAATAGTAAAAAATATGTCCATGTCCCCTCTGTGCCACCGTATGATAGTCAGACGATAGTGCTATATAATAACAGCATGGAACTTTGATATCTAAAATGAGACGTCTGAATTCGTTCCATTACATTTGTAGTTCAAGTTGTACGTTATAGTTATATACGGAGCCCCGCAGGGGACATGTTTTCTTTTGAAAGAACAATTCGTTCCCTCAATTTGATAATTCGTTCCCTCGGATTAATAATTCGTTCCCACGATATAACAATTCATTTCCACGAATTAACAATCCATTCCCACGAAATAACAATTCGTCCCTCAATTTAACTATTCGTCCCTCAATTTAACAATTCGTTCCCTCGAATGAACAATTAACAATTCGTTCCCACGATATAACAATTCTGTTCCACGAAATAACAATTGTTATATCGTGGTAACGAATTGTTATTTCGTGGTAACGAATTGTTATTTCGTGGGAACGAATTGTTAAATTGAGGAAACGAATTGTTAATTCGTGGGAATGAATTGTTAAATTGAGGGAACAAATTGTTATTTCGCGGGAACGAATTGTTATTTCGTGGGAACGAATTAATAAATAAAATATATGTCCCCTGCGGGGCTCCGTAGTTATACACATCGTACTCACTTATTTATTTTGCCAATGCAACATCAAGGTGTATGATCACGTGGTTATAACAACAACAACAGTGGCTGAAAGTGTTGAAATCCTGAAAGTATTATTTGATATTTTCCTTAATATTCAACGGATTTTGATGAAATATGGCGCAGCAAACGCGTCTTCATGAGCTGCATTTGGTGGTCCCGGGAGTTTGGCACAGACTTATGGCGTTTTTGCAAAGAATCGATTTCCGTGTCGGAAATGCAGAGACCACGAAATGCATTTTAACAAGACGAGTTCGATGCGCCATATTTCATCAAAATGCGTTACGAAATAAGGACACTATAAAAGATGGATTCTGGAAATTTCAGTACTTGTTGTTGTTGTTCGTAGCACGTAATCATACACCTTGAATATACAATTGAATGAAAATAACATATTGAGAGTTTTAGCAACGATTGGTTAACGCCAAACTAGGGATATAATGAATTCGTTAACATATCAGTCTATTTGCGACCTTGGAACTGGTATGGAATGTATTTACAGCCGGTCGTTCTACGTATTTAATTACAATGGAACCTCTCTAAAGCGGACACCAAGAAACATATGTGATCTCATCTTGGTAACGCATCTCAGATAATAATGTATGTTCATGATTGCAAAAGACATAAGTATGTCCCAGAATGGTCATATGCCTGATTTGCAGTGGAACTTCTCTAAACCGGACACCCTGGGGACCTCCCAGGGTGTCCGGTTTAGAGAGGTTTCACTGTACATGTATTAAAGATTGACCCATATTCGCGTTCATTGACTTGTTTCTCCTGGATATACAAAGTCGGGACTGGGGAGGGTAATTTATCGGCTGAGATTGAGCTAATTTTGCTTTGTTCTTATCTGTGCCATGGGGTTTCATCTGACCCAGTCTCCGTGACCTGGGCGGATACAATACCGCCTGTGCTAATCTAGCCAATATTTGTAAATGTCTTTATTTTAATATACTTGAATATTGTGCTTGAAATCAAGCAGTTTGATTGGCTTGATTGAGCTTGATTGCGAGTTGACATTGCCAATAGATGTACAGAAACGTTGATAATCTGGGCAAAATTAACGAAGTCGGTTTCGTACATGTGACTCCGGACTTGTAGGGACGATCTATATGGCGGCTCATTATTATGGTATGCTATGGAAAGCCAAATTGCACAATAATTCATTAAACCATGTTTTGGAGCTTAAACCCTAGTTTAGGCTCCTCAATCCCTTGTTTGGGCTTAAACTGCCATTTGAGATCTCAAATGGTAGTTTTCTTAAACCCTGGTTTGGGCATTTATTGTGCACTTGGTGGCTCAAACCACCGTTTAGACTCTCAAACTAGGGTTTCTGATAGCTTGAACCACGGTTTGAGCTCAAACCCCAGTTTAGACTGCCCAAACCATAGCTTAGGCTCGCCAAATGCACAATAATTCATTAAACCCCAGTTTGAGAGTGTAAACCATGGTTTAGGCTCTCAAACCCCAGTTTGAGCAATGATTGTGCATTTGGCAAGAAACTGCCGTTTGAGGTCGTAATCCAATAAAAAGCCTAAACCCTAGTTTGGACCCAAACCACAGTTTAAGAAAAAAACTGCCAATCGTGATGCCAAATGGTAGTTTTCATAAACCCTGGTTTGAACAATTATTGTGCACTTGGTGGAAGAAACCACCGTTTAGACTCTCAAACTATGGTGTCTGATAGCTTGAACCACGGTTGGAGCTCAAACCCCAGTTTGGACTGCCCAAACCCTAGTTTGCGCTCGCCAAATGCACAATAATTCACTAAACCCCAGTTTGAGAGTCTAATTAACAATGGTTTAAGCTCCCAAACCCCAGTTTGAGCAAATTTTGTGCATTTGGCCAGAAACTGCCGTTTGAGGTCGTAATTGGTAGTTAATTTACGAAATCGGCCTAAACGGTGGTTTCTGCTACCCGTCACAACCCGAGTTACGATTGGCTAAGTGATAACGAGGCCTAGCTATCATTGGCTGATCGCTTATAATATGTTTTGGGCCGTCACAACCCGAGTTACGATTGGTTAATCGATATCAAAGCCTATAGTTACCATTAGCTGATCGATTTAGCCTACGGTTATCGGAGGCATGGAAATACACGTCGTCACTAAATGGCGTAATGGTCGATTATTTGGATAAAGGTGAAAATGCGGCGTAATGGGGGAAAATCGGCGTACTTATCGGAGAGAGGTGAATGCACATCCATCCATCAATCTTTTCTTGTGTTTATTGATTTAAAAGATTGACCTAAAACCAATTGCGTATAGTGCACGTGATATGTGTCAGCGGGGTAGGAGGGTATTTAAAAGTCGTGCGGCCATACCGTCGAACGAGCAAAGTTTGTGAGAATGCTAGGGGGTCCGGGGCACGATTACACGAAGCACCCAAATACACACAAATACACACAAATATAGTCTAAATACATATACATATACCATAAATATCCCCTAGATAGTGTCAGATAGTAGTGAAAAGCATATATTGACACAAAACACATCATATAATTGAAATATGTTGTCAAATAAATCTGCTAAAGTGGCCATATGTTCGATTAATGCATATTGAATCACCAATCATATGGGAAATACATGCAAACATAGTTTAATATATGAGCCACGTCGTGCGAATACCGGGCTAAATGACAACATTTTCAGTTTTTACTGTTTCACGTATTCTGAATTGGACATCTTTTAAAAGCCATATGCTGCAAAAATTATCTATATATCCCAATTATTTTTCATTTTAGAAGTATTTTTATGACGCGTGGTAAAAACGTATATTACGTTTAGATCAATGACGTCTAAATTACCACGTTTTTATCAACGGCGTATACAAGGGGTTTTGATAAAATAACCTGACAAGTCCTATAGATTTGTCATCTTTTATCGCATGTCAACCAAATTTGGATATCTCGTAGCATGGCCAAGTGTATCCCATTAGGCCAATACAAAGTATGAAAATAATGTTTATAGCTCGTGTTGCTGTTGCTAATGTAACATCATGTTTTTGATTGCGGCCCAAGTAATGTAATTTCGTAGGAATAATTTTCAAATAACGCAGAGTGAGAAGTGTTCGCGTTTCCCTATGTTTGCTGCCGTCTGAAATAATAGCGACATTATTTACCATTTCGTATGCGACGACATATTTTAAAAAGCTGACATCATGACGTAGTTTAATTACTGCCAGCTCTGTGTAAGACAATATGCCGGAAAAGCCAAGAGATTATATTAAAGTTTGCATTTTATCACAAAACACGAGATATTGATGATGAGAGAAAGTCCATCATCGGGATGACAATATACGAACGATACAGTCGGATAGACAATGGACATGATGGCGCGAAAGGCTCGGCCAGACATGGACGTCTAAAAGTGACGTCGTCAGACGTTGTGACCCAAAGTATAAGTCTTGGTCGACTAACCACTTTTCGTGAAATGCCAGATCGGTTTAACTCATTGTGTGATTAAAAGATTTAAATATGAGGAGACAAATGGCTTGATGGATCCCGATGATGGTGAACATGTAGCAGCAGGCGAGGCGAGTTACCAATTTCTCTCGATTTTTAGGATAGTTGAAGTAACATCTGTACATTTTTCCAATTGAGTGGTTACAGTGGATGAATCTATTGTCAAATATCGTCGTTGATGGAATGGCGAACAGTGTAGCACCTGATCAGATTGCGGATACACAGGCTGATCTGGATCTCTACTGTTCGCAAAACCCATAAGCAAAATGTAGCTTACCATGGCGGTTTCGCCCAAAATAAACCATTGTCACATACATTTATTTTTCACTATGCCTACTAGGCTAATCAACATTCGTATCATTTGTTAGATTGGATATTATATATATAGTCAGCTAGTTTTGCATACAGAGATGCGAATAATTTTCTTTTCTTAAAAGAAAAAATGTCTGAAAAGTGCTGCGGTTATGGCCGCACGGCCGCACCCGTTATGTGTGTAATGTGGTATGTGACTCTTACTGTAAATGTGCCCAGAAACACATATTACTTATGTCTCTGATGTGACATATAATATAATAATCCAAATAATTCATTGAATTAATTTGAATTTTAAGTTAGTATTCCTAAAAATTTCTTATATTTGCTGACCGCCAAACTTGCGATATCTCATATCATACCGACCGAGCATAATTCAATTTTAATACAGCTAAATAATTAATTGAATTTCAAGTTAGCATTCCTAAAAATTACTTACTTTTGCTGACGGCGAAAAAATTTAACTTGCAAAATCTCATATCATGCCGACTGATCACAACTAAATTTGAAGACACCTCAATTTATAGCATAATTAATTGAAGTAACTTGAAGTTCAAGTTACCATTCATAAACTTTACTTATTTTTCCTAACCAACAACAATTTAACTTGCAAAATCTTATATCATACCGACGGAGAATAATTAAAGTTGAATACAGCTGAATAATAATTGAATTAACTTGAATTTCAAGTTAGCATTCCTAAATATTGCCTATTTTTCCTAACCGCCAAAATATTTAGCTTGCGATATCTCATATCATACCGACCGAGCATAATTCAATGTGTATACACCTGCAATTATAGCATACTTAATTGAAATAACTTGAAGTTCAAGTTAGCATTCCTAAAAATTATTTATTTTTCCTGACTACCAAAAAAATTAACTTGCGATATGGCAGACCATACCGACCGAGCATAAATACATTTGAATACAGCTGAATTTATATCATAATTAATTGAATTAACTGGAATTTCAAGTTAACAGTCCCAAAAATTACTTATTTTTAACTGACCACAAAAACAGTTAACTTGCGATATCTCATACCATACCGACCGATGATAATTCAATGTGTATACACCTGAAAGTATAGCATAGTTAATTGAATTAACTTGAAGTTCAAGTTAGCATTCCTAAAAATTATTTATTTTTCCAGACCGCCAAAAAAATTAACTTGCGATATCGCATAACAGAGCATACATAAATTTGAATACACCTGAATTTATAGCATAATTAATTCAATTAACTTGAATTTCAAATTAGCATTCCTAAAAAATACTTATTTTTCCTGACCGGCCAAAAATTTAACTTGCGAAATCTCATATCATACTGACCGAGCATAATTAGATTGGAATACATGTGTTCATAACTATACAAAGGAATAATGTTCAATTAAATAATATCTGCTAATTTAGATGAAGAATTTTGCACGTTTTGTTACCCCACCCACTGAATTTCAATGGCAAAACACCAACCTTAATAACTCCATAAAATGATGGTACTTTTGTATGTTCTTCGTGTCAATGGTACCTAGTAGTGTTCATTAGACATGTTAATTGCATATATGCCGATTATCTGATGTCTGCAGTCTATGATACAATGTTAAAAGTATTTTTCACCATTCCCCACCCACACATTTTACAATGGGAATTTTACATGTAATGAATTTAATTTATGTTATGCACTGTCACTTACTTATGAATTGTTAAATGCATATGCAACTACTTACGCACTACTGATATCTATCCGTGCACACTTCATATACAGTGTGTCCGAGTGTTCGTCCGTCTGTCCGTCCGCTTCGCATTTACTTAGTGATGGTAACAACTACGCTATATGTCTCATTATGCAAATCTCTCTCGGTGTCTATTAATTGTATCAATGGTAATTGCACTTACTATTGTTTTGGACAAAATGTTCCACATAATGTTCCACATAATGTACACACTATTTATCGTGCATTCCAATAATATTCCCTCAACCCATTCCGATTCATCAGCAGGAACAGGATTCAAATGTGTAGTTGGCACATGTACTTATACATTATGTACATGTATATAGTAAAAATGTTAACTTTATAACAACTGAAATACAGTATGTGTCATACGAGACCGTGTGTGTTCCAATGTGCATGACCGTCATCCATTACCAGTGTAAGTGCACACCTGTGCATACATCATGGCCATTACTTAATACATGCAGGTATATTGTTCCACCAGTCTTATTTGAGAGGCAGCACTTACGATATTGTATTTTGTAAGTGAGGCGTTGTAAGTAAATATTTAACCATGATGATGTCATAATAGTGACATTTGATAACCTGTAAGGTTGATATACCATTTCATAATGTTCATATAAACAGAGAAATTGAAGGTGCATGCATATGCTCTTCAAATATATCCACAATATTCATATAGCTGTTATGTACGCATACATAAACTATTTTGTCCAATATGTTTCAACATTCGGTGTTCTTATTTATAGCCATTCTAGTGTATACGGTTATGTATATTTGCATTTTCTTTTGCTACATTCTTGTAACCAATGTTTTTTGTCATCATTAGAGCACTTAAGAACAAAACTGGGGTTGGTTCCATTTGTTTTGACAATTCCTTTGGCCGCCATCTTGGATTTCAAAATGGCCGCCCTGAAATGCTATATTCATTATATATACACTTCTAATACAGGTAGAATATTGATTCGTTTTTGATGATAATCATCTTTTGACTACAAACAGCAACACCCGTGTTATTGTTATTTTTAACAACCCCCATGGCGGCCATCTTAGATTTAAAAATGGCCGCCCTGAAATTGAATACAATATATTGTAATATTCACTTCTACATTTATAATGCAGATGGAATGGGTTTTCTTTCGGCTATTCCATCTACATACTTCAAATAATAAAACTGGGATTGGTTCCACTTTTTCTGATAACAGGTATGGCGGACATTTTTGCTTTCAAAATGGCCTCTATGCAAATAATATTTCTTATGTCTTCACTACGTAATGTCTTTAGTAAAGTATATTTATTGTTAGGTTGTGTTGACTGTTTTGCTACGTTCACGGAACAAACGTTATTTATATCATCAATGAAAACATGAGTTGTTCCTATTGTATTCTAATTTTCAAAATGGCTGCCGTGAACATAATATAATTCTTATAATCATGCCCAAACCATTTGGACTGCTTTTTCCCAGACTATAATCATTATTGAAAGTAAATTATATATGATTAAAGTCAATTTCAAGTCACTGTTTATGACAAACATGTTAGATTTCAAAATGGCCACTGTGTATGCAGGAAATTTCTTAATTATGGATACTGTGCTTTCAATCAGCTTCATCACCATCTGCATTAGAGTCTCCATATTGTTTGTGTTCTTGAAAGGCAGTGCTGGCACAATCACACTCAAAATGCGGTCAAAGGAGTTGCTTACATAAATTATACCCTATACAAACTTGTATGCATGAAAGTGCAGATGAACTGTTGAAAAGGCACTATGTGTTTGATTAAATGACTTTTTCGGCATTAAAACGTCATGTGCACACATTCAGTATGTGTAGACGACGTCTGTAAAATGTCAGATTGATTGCCATAACACTGTTGGAGAGGTTGAATACACTATATACATAATACAGAATTGTATTCAGGAAACTGTAGAAAAAGGGCCACGTTGAAAAGGCAGTATTGTTCCATGGTTATTGTTATTATTTAAGATTACCATATAGTCTTAAGATATCACAACTCCTGTGTCACTATAACAGTGATCAGTGCCTTGATGGTCCAAATTGCGCTTCACTTGTTGAAATTGTCATATTATGACTTGACAAAGCCAGAGACACTGCATTATGATGTGCAACAAAGGCAAGCCAATGGCTAATTCTTCCATATCATTGATTCTCGCATAACATTAATATGCTCATGATTGAACATGACTAATGACTAATGCCGGAAACGGTTTTTCGTTATGTGTACGGACTGACTGTTCAAGTGGAGTAAGATCACTTGCCTCTCATATCCATTAAATAAATACTCTATTCAATGCGTCACAGATTACATGATATGTTACTGTCGCTGAAGCTATATGGCCTGTCCATGAAACACGTTTCTGGCAAAAAGATACTAGTTACTGATACGCTAGCTATCCCACGAGTCAGTAACAAACATATATTCTAACTTTATTAAGGGTGTGCATTCACAGGCACATGTAGTATTTGCGAACTAAGCTGTTGGTGATCACGAGTTGCAAGAAATTGCAAACTTGACTGAGTAAAATGCACAATTGAGTCTAAATGAATAACTCAATTTCAGAATGCAATGTCCGCAGAAAATAGTGGCGTTATGGGATTACAGAGATAAACTGAAAGGATCTAAACACATAATTCTGACTCCTCTCGTGTCCAAAATGTAGCAAGCCGTGCACAATGGCCATCTCGGCATTCAGACATTAGATGAGAGCAATATATTATGTTCTTGTAAAATGGTAGGAAGATTGAAGATAGAAACTGAAATGCCAAAGAAACTCTGATATCACACTATGTACCAGGCCACACATGGCAAATTGTTGCTACAAACATTTCTACATCGAAAGAAAATAACTGTTAACAACAACAGTATCACACAATGAAATCCAAAATGGTCATTGGACAGTTGAAAGGGATTTACAGTAAGCATTGTGTACCAAGTACACATGTGTCAGATGAAGTAGCCAATGTATATTGGGTTAACTGGGCTAACAATAATCATTGTGAAACATCGTAAAAACAAAAGGTGAATGTACATACCTATAGTTGGGTATACTGGAACATAAACACTCCCATAACCGGAATGGTCACATGCAGAGTTATTGATGGGACAGCGGATTATATCCAGTTTACTGAGCACTTGTGAGCAGGTATATCCAATACATGTTTCGATTTGTGACAAGATCAAATCCAGTCATCAACAGAGCAAGAAATACTGTGATACAATCATAGTAGCTTTACAATTAAACATTGGCGACTAAGCTGGACTCCATAAATACAGCAAACTGTTGAGACCAGTTTCAGTCTGCTACCACAATGCCAGATCTTACAGACTGCAGATGGTGCATAATATCACCGTAACAGACGCTTTCTCATGAAGCAATGGAGAACATGAGTATTTACCTTTGAAATACAATATACAATACCATACTATACACTTTATTGGATAAAATGGATGGTTTGCCATATTTTCATCTTCTTATTTTAAAGGAAAACACATGTGCTGACCAATATATTATTTGAAGAAACATAAATATAAGCCACAAAAATACGTAATATATGTAAATACGTAATACAACAATACGTAATAGATGTAAATTCTTGAAGTGGCAATGTAAGTGACACACTTATTTCCAGCGGCCATTTTGAAGATAATGGCGTCTGGTACCGCAGTACTAGTTAGCAATAATCTCAACAGTTTGAGTTCATTGTATTATGAGCATAAGCAGAAGAAACACATATCAGCACTGCATTAAACATGTATAATAAATATTAGCATTACGCAAACATTGTATTAGCGAGCCTACCTCACCAAACCCCGGTTACCTATGTAAACAGCGGGTTTGATGAGGTTGCCGCGCAATAGGTAATGCGGTCAAATAGGTCACGATGTAGTGACTATTTTCAATCAGTAACTTATGTTGTAAGCGATTGTAATGTGTATTTTCAATATTTATGTTATTAAAATGTATCATATCGGTACCCCTTTAAGTAATATTTGTATATTTTAAATGTAATGATGTTGTCATGAAGCGCATGAATATAAGTATTAATTAATCCAGTTTATATTGAGGCAAATCACACAGCCTAAAAACATAGTGCTGGAGTATAAACCATAGTATCGTATATTATTCATAAGTATATCACTATTAAACATTAATTACAATATGTATGCATATTATTAAAACAGTAGATGCTACCGCTGTTTCGCTGTATGTGATATTTATAACAAAATATTGTTTTTATTCGTCCGCGTACGGATTTTTGTCACACAAAGCGCCATTTTCAGTTCATATTTTGACCTGTGCATATGAACCGGACTAAGTTTAAACAACGCTCGATTCCGTCCAATTCAGATTTCTCTGCAGAATGTTCAGACTAACTACATATTAAGTAAGTTGCTAAATAAGTGTTAACGGCTGGAACATGGTTATCACTAAAAGGAAGAAACCACAGTCGTATTATTGAAAAATAAGATTTACCTGAGACCTCATGGAGGCCGCCATTAATCCAGTGTAAACAATAGACCGTGTGATCCCATTTCCTGAGTAGCCCCCGCTTAGTGAAACGATGTGCTAATCATGATATTATGTTCCCCAATAATTGGAAACGGTTTGAATTTCTCGGTAAAAACTACGAAAGTCATAAAAAAAATAACGATGTATATTTAACATTGGATACGCTTAAACGGTATTACTCTCTCGTCGGATCGTCAGTTGTCGTCGATAGCGATTTAACGTACTGATTTGGTCTTAATTTATTGTCAACTTTCAACGCCATTTACAGAATATATGGTTAATTTTGGAAATAAATAACGGCAAATTACGATGACGTCTGCTCTGAAATATCTGTCAACATGCGGACGTAATTTAAGGAAATCGATTATATTTTAAGGCTACATCTGTGACTAATTACGAATTTATGTATGGTCTTTGGCTACACCCGACACATTACACAGATCTAGTTGTAAATACACGTCGCTTTGTGTGGGGAAAAAATCGATAATACGTAGTTGTGTGTGACGAGGTGTTGATCTGATGACACCACACAGCTGTGACCCTTAGGCAATGTTTTGAAATTGACGTGTCGTTTTGATGTGTGCCGCAACACCTCACTGTAGGAGACAACTGACAATTAACGATATACTCTCGATTATACACAGATATATTAGACGGCTGGTTATTTATATAAAGAGTAGTTCAGTACACCTTCGCCGATATTGTTTTTAGAAAATCAGTAATATTTTCCGGAAATGGTGTTGAAAAGTTGACAAAAATTCTATCACCGTATTTAGTTGTGCCGATATTGTTTTAAAAAATCAGTAATTTTTTTCCGTAAATGGTGTTGAAAATTTACAAAATATATAGCCGCATTTCTCCGATATTTGTTTAGAAAATCACCAATATTTTCTGTAAATGGTGTTAACACAAAATGCAGCGTTCACGCGGAATTCAAATAAAATACAAAATAATAATTTAATAAATAGACGCCGATGGCTACTGTGTTTGCGGCCAGTGAATTCTGGTCGTGGTAGCCACAGGCGCAGTTCGAACAGTGTTATGAGCAGATGGAGGACAATAATTATTTCAAATTCATAAAAAAATGTTTGCTGTGTATTAGTACCCATAACATAACAAAGTAAAGTATCATTATATATCACAGGAGATAGCTTAAAACTATATATACTAATCATAAACAGAACAATCCGCTTGGCTCGTATGAAAATAGTTCGCGTGATATTGATTATCTCCCTTGCCGAAAGTAGTTCAGTGATTTATTAATTCCAAATAAGACGTGTTTGCGTAATGGATTGTCAAGTTGAAATGGCGGTTATTTTAAAAATATTATGGCAGCAATTTTAAAATATACTGAAATAATTATGCCAATATGTCTTATTCATAATAAATAATAATAAAAACACCACATATAACGTTGACGTTAAATATAAATTAATTTCACTGGCGGCCATTTTGAAATTCAAAATTGAATCAACTTCAATTGTGTTATATGTTGTATATAGATATGTTTTCAAGCAGACACACACGTTCATATCACAATATCATTTGAAAGAACATAACTACAGCCACAGAAATACTACAACGTTTTTTCAAATATTCGATGTGGCGATGTACATATTTTCGGTGGCCATTTCGAAAATAAAAATTACTGGTAGCACAATACCAGTTAGCAATAATGCAATATCTCAGCAAGAATGTGTTCAACAAATACCACTTAGCAATAATGCAATCTCAGCGAATGTGTTAAACAAATACCAGTTAGCAATAATGCAATAATCTCAGCTGAATGTGTTCAACTTATACCAGTTCAAGCAATAATGCAATAATCTCAGCAGAATGTGTTCAAACAAAATACCACTAGCATTAAATGCAATAATTCGCAAGAAATGGTTCAACAAACACCAGTTTGCAATAATGCAATAATCTCAGCAGAATGTGTTCAAACAAATACCACCAGTTAGCAAATAAGCAATAAATCTCAGCAGAATGTGTTCAAACAAATACCAGTTAGCAATAATGCAATAATCTCAGCAGAATGTGTTCAAACAAATACCAGTTAGCAATAATGCAATAATCTCAGCAGAATGTGTTCAAACAAATACCAGTTAGCAATAATGCAATAATCTCAGCAGAATGTGTTCAAACAAATACCAGTTAGCAATAATGCAATAATCTCAGCAGAATGTGTTCAAACAAATACCAGTTAGCAATAATGCAATAATCTCAGCAGAATGTGTTCAAACAAATACCAGTTAGCAATAATCTCAATAATCTCAGCAGAATGTGTTCAAACAAATACCAGTTAGCAATAATGCAATAATCTCAGCAGAATGTGTTCAAACAAATACCAGTTAGCAATAATGCAATAATCTCAGCAGAATGTGTTCAAACAAATACCAGTTAGCAATAAAGCAATAATCTCAGCAGAATGTGTTCAAACAAATACCAGTTAGCAATAATGCAATAATCTCAGCAGATGTGTTCAAACAAAGAATAACCAGTTCGCTAATAACCCTGCAATAATCTCAGCAGAATGTGTTCAAACAAATACCAGTTAGCAATAAGCAATAATCTCAGCAGAATGTGTTCAAACAAACCATACAGTACACTAAATTGCAATATCAAGCAAGAATGTGTTAAACAAATACCAGTTAGCAATAATCTAATCTCAGCAGAATGTGTTCAAACAATAACAATAACCAGTTAGCAATAAATCTCAATAAATCCAGCAGAATGTGTTCAAATATCGAATAACAGGCAATATTCTCAATCAGGAATGTGTTCAAACAAATACAGTTAGCAATAATCAATAATCTCAGCAGAATGTTGTTCAAACAATCAGTGCAAAATATTTGCATAATCTCGCAAGAATGTGTTCAAACAAAATACCAGTTAGCAAATAATGCAATAATCTCAGCAGAATGTGTTCAAACAAATACCAGTTGCAATAATCAATAATCTCAGCAGAATGGTTCAAACAAATATACAAAAGAGCAAATAATCTCATAATCTCAGCGAATGTGTTCAAACAAATACAGTTAGCAATAAATCAATAATCTCAGAGAATGTGTTCAAACAAATATACAATGTTAACTAATAATGCAATAATCTCAGCAGAATGTGTTCAAACAAATACAGTTAGCAATAATGCAATAATCTCAGCATGTGTTCAAACAAATACCAGTTAGCAATAATCTCAATAATCTCAGCAGAATGTGTTCAAACAAATACCTTAGCTATAATCTCATAATCTCAGCAGAATATGTTTCAAACAAATACCAGTTTAGCAATAATTTTTTTTCATAACTCAGCAGAATGTGTTCAAACAAATACCAGTTAGCAATAATGCAATAATCTCAGCAGAATGTGTTCAAACAAATACAGTTAGCATATTGCTATAATCTCAGCAGAATGTGTTCAAACAAATACCGTTAGCAATAATAATAAAATCTCAGCAGAAATGTGTTCAAACAAATATTACCAAGTTAAGCTAAATAATCTCAATAATCTCAGCAGAATGTGTTCAAACAAATACCAGTTAGCAATAATCTCAATAATCTCAGCAGAATGTGTTCAAACAAATACCAGTTAGCTATAATCTCAATAATCAGCAGAATGTGTTCAAACAAACCAAGTAGTAATCTCATAAATCTCAAGCAAGATGTGTTCAAACAATACCAGTTAGCAAATAATGCAATAATCTCAGCAGAATGTGTTCAAACAAATACAGTTGCAATAATGCAATAATCTCAGCAGAATGTTGTTCAACACTAAAACGTTAGCAATAATGCAATATCTTCAGCGAATGTGTTCAAACAAATACCAGTTAGCAATAATCTCAATAATCTCAGCAGAATGTGTTCAAACAAATACCAGTTAGCAATAATGCAATAATCTCAGCAGAATGTGTTCAAACAAATACCAGTTAGCAATAATGCAATAATCACAGAATGTGTTCAACAAATACCAGTTAGCAATAATCAATAATCAGCAGAATGCGTTGAATCTCAAACATACCAGTTAGCAATAATGCAATAATCTCAGCAGAATGTGTTCAAACAAATACCAGTTAGCAATAATGCAATAATCTCAGCAGAATGAAAACAAAAAAATACCGTTAGCAAATAAGCAATAAATCTCAGCAGAATGTGTTCATATTCTCAAGCAGATGTGTTCTAACCATTACAAGTAAAGATAAATTCTTCAATAATCTAATCTCACAGAATGTGTTCAAACAAATATACAGTTAGCAATAATCTCAATAATTCGCAGAATGTGTTCAAACAAATACCAGTTACAATAATGCAATAATCTCAGCATGTTTCAAACAATACCATTAGCAATAATGCAATAATCTCAGCAGAATGTGTTCAAACAAATACCATTAGTGCAATAATGCAATAAATCCAGCAGAAGTGTTCAAACAAATACCAGTTTTTAGCAATAATCTCAATAATCACAGAATGTGTTCAAACAAATATTACAATCAAGCAGAATGTTGTTCAATAATCAACAGCAGAATGTTTCAAACAAATACCAGTTAGCAATAATGCATAATCTAGCAGAATGTCAAACAAATACCTTAGCAATAATCAATAATCTCCAGAATGTGTTCAAACAAATACCAGTTAGCTAATCAATAATCTCAGCAGTGTTCAAACAAATACCATTAGCAATAATAATAACTCAGCAGAATGTGTTCAAACAAATACCAGTTAGCAATAATGCAATAATCTCAGCAGAATGTGTTCAAACAAATACCAGTTAGCAATAATGCAATAATCTCAGCAGAATGTGTTCAATAATTCAGCAGAAGTCAAACAAAATTAGTTAGCAATAACTTCAATCTCAGCATGTGTTCAAACAAATACCATTGAATAATCAAAATCTCAGCAAATGTGTTCAAACAAATACCAGTTTAGCAATAAGCAATAATCTCAGCAGAATGTGTTCAACAAATTACCGTTAGCAATAATGCAATAATCTCAGCATGTGTTCAAACAAATACCATTACAATAATGCAATAATATCAGCAGAATGTGTTCAAACAAATACGCGTATAACCTGAAGGAAAAAACAAAATATTAACACGACATTCAAAAATGTAAAATTAATACTGGATTTCCAATTTTGAAATGGCGGCCATTTTGAAAACCAAAATGGCTGGTATCTCAAAATGTATTGAACTCATCCTGCTAATATTTCTTGTCCATAATAATGCGCTTTCCGCTGTAAAAACACCACACATACTGACCTTGATATCAAAATATAAATTTCAATGGCGGCCATTTTGAATTTCAAGATGGCGGCCATATGGCTTATAGAAAAAAATGGAAACAACCCCAGTTTTGTTGTATGTGTCTATAGATGAAAAAAACCTTGATTCAAACAATGTAGCAAAAACAACACAAAACCTGAAATAACGACAGAACAGTATACACTATTCCGGGGTATACGAACATCAATCTAGTCCAGTTTAAGAAGTATGCACATCTACCACGTGTAGCCACATACACTCATAGGACCATCAATATACATTTAAATCCCCATGAATGATAGCGTAATCTCCATAACATATTATGCAATGTATCAAAATATTCATCGAAACAATGTCACATAGCCTCTATCGAGACACATTAAAGTTTGGATTTTAATATGCAATCATACTATTGTTTACATGGCAATAATTCCAGCACAAAAATATTTACACAATTCCCTAACATTTGATTGGCCCGTAGCAAGTCTCTGTCCAAAATGTATTTCCCAGAAAACTCCCACGCCGAACTACTTTCCATAACCGTGAGGCGCAGTTAAAATAATTCTTAAGAAAATGGAAAATAAACACATTTTCTTGATGAATTTATTTCAAATTTATTTCAAATGCTGGAATTATAAGGAATGAATGGCCTTTTTGTGGAATTTATGGGGGATATAAACTTGGAAAAGTCGCGGGAATACTGGACGAGGCTTTCCGCGACTTTTTCAAGTTTATAACCCGATAAATTCCACAAAAAGGCCATTCATTCCTATATTCTAACTATTTACGAAGGCGGTAAGGATCAGGGGGTCGTTTCACTAAACTTCGAACGACTAAAATGTTCGTAAGTGCGAATTTAGGATCGTCTGGAAATCTCAATGGATGGATTTACTTTTATTGAGCATAGGCTCAATAAATGTAAATCCAATAATTGCTTACAAGGAAACATTGTTAATGTGAAATGTATAATGTTGCACTTACGAACATTTTAGTCGTACGAAGTTTAGTGAAACGGGCCCCAGGTTGGTGGAAGGCGTTTTCTGCAGCATTGTACCACAGTTGTGTGTTTGGCTGGCTCTTGGGGGGTCGTCTGAATACATATTTATCACAGGTAATGTCATTCTAATGATCAAACAACTCTATAATCATGTACCGTGTGTATGAATCAGACTTATATTTACATTGTACCTGTTTAACACATACATACCACACGTAGTTTGTAGCTAATACACACGTCTTTGCCTCCATATACCCCAATGGCATTGAATCCGCATAAAAATCCCTATGTTTGTCTTTCAAATTTATTACACCGCTGATGAACAATCATATTACATTACTATAGCAACCAGAGACATGTATTCGAGTATAATTATGTCATGGGCTAGCAGAGTTAAGTGTCAGCGCAAGATGCGGGATCTCCTCGGGCTAAGGGTATTATCAACAAAATGCAGACTCGTCAATTTATGAAAACGGCGAGTTTTTGTTCTAAAGAACATGAGAAATACTTGCAAAAAGTGTAGATCCTAATGAGACGGCTCGTCACGAGCCGGTTCATCTGGATCACACTGTTTGCAAATATCGCTATATAGGGTTGTACTGTTGCAAGGGCTAAAGTCCGTCCATTTGTTCGTACGTCACGTAGACTTTGTACAGTGGCGCCAAATATATTTAACTAGAAAGTGTGGTCTGTCGGCGCACTTAGGGCCCCTATAGGTGATTTGAAAATAAACAGACAGACGGACGGTCGTACGATCAGTAGTGACGGTAGTTGTATTAATGTTGAAGGATGTATCGTTACTCAAGTAAGGCGTGTGTGAAATATGAAGATATTAGCTGAAAGTAAACAGAAATTATAAGTGATTTGAGAAACTCGTACAAATAATTTCAAAAAGAATAAACAGACGGACAGACAGAGAGACAGGGCTAACGAAACCTATACGGAACCGTCGATTCTCTAAACTTCACTAAACATCGTACGACTCAAATGTTCGTAAGCGCAAAATTATGATAGTCTGTAACTTTCAATTTATGGATTTACATTTATTGAGCATAGGCTGCATATGCAGTCTATGCTCAATAAATGTAAATTCAATAATTCCACATTACATTTTGTTTTCTTATAAACACTTATTGGATTTACATGTATTGAGCATAGGCTACATAAGCAGACTATGCTCAATAAATGTAAATCCATCAATTGAAATTTCCAGACGATTTTAAATTTGCACTTACTGACATTTTAGTCGTACAAAGTTTAGCGAAACGACCTCCCAGGTATGGAACAAAGCTATCAATACTAGTATTCCTGGATAACAGAAACAGAGACAAAGTATGCAACCAATTATGGAATCACTCGTGATGTAGTTCACTGTACGCAATCCGACTCAAGAAATAAGAGTGCACGTTGAATTCGGTTAAGAATACATGTACAAACTCAGCATCTTACCAATCGTCACCATGGGCGGATTCAGGGGGGGGGGGGGGGGGGGGCGGACCCGGCGCACCGCACCCCCCCCCCCCCCCCACACCCCTAAAATTCGCCGAGTAAAGATTGTTTACAAGTTACAAGGCACGTTTCATGCCAAGTGCCATGTATTCCATGCATTTTTCGGTCGTTGTCTTATTGTTTCAAAATTTATACGTTTTCAATCAAACATTATGTCTAAACATACTGTGACAGTGTCAATATTGTTGCTTCAAAATGCGCCAAAACGCAGAGGAAATGCGATGTAGATTTCAAAAAAAACTACCGTGCATTGTGGCTCTGAAAATGTAGAGCAACACTGGTCGCAAAACAGCAACATAAAGCCCATTATGATTCAGCCTGATGTGGATCTATGTGGCTTTTGTTAAAGGCATAGGGAATATTTGCTCAAATCGTGCCGACTAGTGTATGCCCTGGGCAAACCGCGCGGATGTGACAAATTCAATATGTACAATTTTCGCCTGGCGTGACACGTATGTCACACTGCTTCTGCAAGCTGTTGTGTGTCACACATACAGTGATGTAGAATGAATCAGCATGGCTATATATTATCATATTCATATTTTCACCACCATACCTACTCGCATTGTGAGTCATTTGATCAGCTATAATGCACTCAATACAAATGTCTTCTCAGCCAAACAGGGCGATGGGCTATACCCCAACCAGTGGCCGTCTAATTCCCGCCTCTAGGAAGTACAGTTCTGTCTAATCACTGGGGTATGCGATCAGTGTTTTCTTGTAAAGCCAACTGGACAGGCAGACTTGTCGACATCTACTGTCGCACCCCCAAGGTGCATGATCACGTGGTCACAACAACAACAACAATCACTGAAAGTGTTGAAAGCGCTCCCACTCCAAAGTAAGTATTAGTTGATACTTTCCTTAATATGAAACGGATTTTGATGAAATATGGCGCAGCAAACGCATCTTCATGACTTGCATGTGGTGGTACCAGGAGTGCGGCACATACTTATGTCGTTTTTGCGAAGAATCGATTTCCGTGTCGGTAGACACGGACATCGATTCTTCTCAAGAACGACAGAAGTTCGGGCCAAAGTACCGAGACCACCAACTGCACATTAACAAGACGCGTTTGATGCGCCATATTTCTTAAAAATCCGTTACATAATCAGGACAAAATAAAAGAATACGTACTTTGAATCGGAGGGCTTCTGTAAGTTTCAGTACTTGTTGTTGTTGTTTTAACCACATGATCATACACTTTGACCTCATTACTGCCTCTTGGATATTTGTAGCCTAATTCCCAATGTATCACCGCCCTGCACATGCCCGTACCCACCCCTCAACCTAATATGATACACGCCATGTGATTTTGTACCTTCGGACATCTGCGTAATTTCATGAAATACATTTACAAAATTTACAATATTTTTCGTAAGTGGCGTCAAAAGTTAACAACATTTTCAGAGTACATGTGGTATCATATTCCGCATTAGCTACAATAATTCACCTCCGATATGTTATCTTCGGCTACAATTTGACCCATTCAAAAAATGTGAGCAACCGAAGTGCATACCCAAATCTGTTTCATGTAGGTCAAGATTTAGTAAACTGTATATTGTATACATTTAAACAAATACTCGTTGATGTAGAACTAGTAAATTGCCAAAAATAATAGAACAGGGAAATCATTTTCCTATGGAAGCCATATTTTCTCTTGTTGTTGTTCAACATTCAGCATAACGAAATGAGCTTTCAAATTTACAAGATATACATGTAAATGTCAGATAAACACCTTGACGCGGTAAACTAACACATTTCTGCATGTGTATGTTCTTTATTAATAATGTATTGATACAGCTTGGACAGTTTTATATCACTAACATATCAAATACGCCGGATAACCGATAGGAAAACATCACTCTTCCATGTGTTACATTAAAGAGATTGGGTTAAATTGCTACCCTCGCGAGAGGTATGAGGCTGGGTAGCAATTTTGTAATTTTGTTAACTTTTGACTTAATTTATGAAAAATATTGTAAATTCTGTAAACGTATTTAATGAAATTACGCAGATGTCCGAAGGTACGAAATACCATGGAGTGTCTCATATGTGGCTGTGTCTGGAGAAATGGGGCTTGTGGGATGTGTAACCAGTGTAGTTCCTCATCAAATA
Organism: Conchocele bisecta; assembly: GCA_029237695.1. Lineage (NCBI taxonomy): Eukaryota > Metazoa > Mollusca > Bivalvia > Lucinida > Thyasiridae > Conchocele > Conchocele bisecta. The sequence goes on along the minus strand of CM055269.1, from coordinate 27,168,891 downwards.
CATCATTATTGTACCCCAACAATGATCTACATTGCTTGTTAGCAGCATAACTGGTTATATAACGGGACGTACATGTATTATAGGAATGAATGGCATTTTTGTGGAATTTATCGGGGTATAAACTTGGAAAAGTCGCGGGAATACTGAACGAAGCGATAACAAATTACAATTTTCGAAAAAATATCAAAAAACATTTTAAGGCCTCGTCCAGTATTCCCGCGACTTTTCCCCGATAAATTCCACAAAAAGGCCATTCATTCCTTATAATTCCAGCATTTGAAATAAATTCATCAAGAAAATGTGTTTATTTTCCGTTTTCTTAAGAATTATTTTAACTGCGCATGACGGTTACGGAAAGTAGTTCGGCATGGAGTTTACTGGGATATAAATTTTGGACGGAGACTTGCAACGGACCAATCAAATGTTAGGGAATTGTGTAAATATTTTTGTGCTGGAATTATTATGTTTTACCGTTCGGCGGGCGGGCGTTTGGGCGGCTGCGGACAGAATATTCATTGTTTGGAGCATGTACCTACGGGACATGGCTCAATTTTGTCAACAAAATTCATTTTTGTGCCACAAAATTCAATTCTGTGTCACAAAATTCACTTTTGTGCCACAGAATTCAATTCTGTGTCACAAAATTCACTTTTGCCACAAAATTCAATTTTGCCACAAAATTCAATTCTGTGTCACAAAATTCAATTCTGTGCTACAGAATTCAATTCTGTGTCACAAAATTCAATTCTGTGCCACAAAATTCAATTCTGTCAATTCTGCACACGCATGTAAGAAGGACTACCATTGGTCAGAAACTGCACTGGAGAAATGGGTCACGGTCGCCGATCTACACATTCAATGTCGATGATTCATTTCTCATTCTGCCGATGATTCATTTCTCATTCTGCCATTTTGCTTCAACTATCTCCAAACAGTCAAACGTTGACAAACCCATTCGTATTTAAACTCATTTGCGTTATAATTGTACACATAATTCATGTACATGTAGATCTCCCGCGAGTACTGACATTTAGTGTGTATCGCAAGGTACATTTGCCCCAGTTAAATCAATAATACACGCGCTGTGGCCTGTGTTCTGACTGCTGTCTGTGTTTATAAACAGAATGTGTGTATTGGGCCATTTGAGGAAACCATTTGTAGTATTTGTGTAGATACCATGGATACATGTACTAAGATGGTGTATACTGTAAATAATGCATGTAGACACATAGTTGCGAACACGTAACTTCGCAACTAATAGACACAGATCCAATACCATTTGTTTCACAAGGTTAGATCTACTGTTAGAATACGACGTCATCTAATGTCATTTTCGAGCATAAAACGTTACCTGATAAATAGAATACCAGGCTAGTGTATTTTAATATCAAGTTTATCAGGCTCGGCTTTGAAACGATAGGAATTCCTCGGCAAGCCTCGGAATTCCTACGCGTTTCCTAGCCTTGCCTGATAAACTTGATATCAAAATACACTAGCCTGGTATTCTCTACATATGGGCATGCTCTCAGGTCTAGCTATGTCCCGGCTACTTTATGTTTGACCCTGTTTACATAATTGAGGGAAAATTTTGAATATTTTTCTTATTTCTCCTTCAAAGTATATATGCTTATATGGTGTGACCACTCATTTGTAATCATAATATAAGCAAAATAACTGTCCATAAAGAAGTATAATATTGATATATTGGGTTATATTTTCGCATTGAAATATTTAAACCTGCAAGTGTACTCCACCATCTAGTAAAATGGACTAAGACCGATCTCAACCAATCAACGTAGAGATGACATAGACTATCCTACGCAAACTAATTATTGTGGACAAAAATGAATTCTGTCCTACAAAACTGAATTTTCTTCACAAAACTCAATTCTGTCTTACAAAATTGAATCCTTTATAACAAAAATGAATTTTGTATACGAAACGTATGCAGAATTGAATTTTGTGACACAGAATTGAATTTTGTGACACAGAATTGACAGAATTGAATTTTGTGACACAGAATTGAATTTTGTGATTTTTAGTGTTACAAAACTCAATTTTGTACACATAATTAACCTGTCCTGCATGGCGCCCCGTAGTACCGTCATGTACCGCTTGTAATATCGTTATGAAACTGCACCGTTATGTTGATATTAATTAGGCTTCCTTAGCCCAAGGTCAAGGTCACCAGTGATAAAAATACATTGTATAATTTCACATTATACGGCATATTTTGTGTAATCGACTCCTGCTACAGCTTTCAGTCAAAGCATTTGAACCTTTACACATGTCTTCTGCACATATTGAACATGTGCACCATGGTGCTTTTAGTATGACTAAAATATGCTGTAACAAAATTGCGGCCGTTTTCACTTTGCCATTTTTGTTTAACTTGTGCATACAATCAGGTAGAGGCTGTTTGTGTAATCAACTCCTCTGACAGACTTCTGCACATATTGAACATGCACACAATTGCGTTTTGACGAAAAAATATTTGTTTTTTTACAAAACTACGGCGTTTTCAACTTGACCATTTTCCCACACTTTTGCATCCAACGCTGTATAGGGTATAGACATTGTGTGATCATTGCAACAGCTTTCTGACAATCAATCCCTCGGCGGGCGTATTTCGTGACTGACGACATTCTTGTTCATTAATGGAATGGCGAATAGTGCAAACCAGGAGCCCGTTTCACTAAACTTCGTACGACCAAAATGTTCGTACGTGCAAATTTAGGATCGTCTGGAAAGTTCAATTGATGGATTTACATTTATTGAACATAGGCTGCATATGCAGCCTATGCTCAATAAATGTAAATCCAACAATTGTTTACAAGAAAACATTGTTAAAGTGAAGTTTACATAATTTTTCACTTACGAACATTGTATTCGTAGGAAGTTTAGTGAAACGGGCCCCTGGACCTACACTGGTTGCAAAATTAATAAGCGACATGTTTCCAGTCACAGCCATATATAGATACGAACGATGAACACTCTGGCAGCCTGCGCACCTACATAATAGGAAAACATGAATATAGACGTTTGTGTGATGAATTCACATGGTTTAGTGATACACATCCAACAAATACTACTTTCTTGTCGTATGATATAGATGTCTGCGAGTCTCCCGAGATGGCCAACCTTAATAGAACATCTAACCATGATTGTTTCTCCGTCTCGGGGGACCAACTTGCTGACAGCGTCAGATGTGACATGGAATTGTCTCCGCTAGATTTGTTCACATTAAATGTACATGCCCGCTCAGTAGGCACAAATGTTCATAAATCAGAGACATCATCTGAAACATTTCCTGGCAAAATAAACATTAATTCACCATTACCCCACATATTTATTGGCCATACATTATATATTGGACTTAAATTTCCACACTGATGCCAGGGGCGATAACCGTGTTTTCTTAAATGTTAACGGACATTACTATTTATTCAGTTTTTAATTTTTTATGTGAAATGATCATACTTGATAATCCGTCGAAAATATAAAAAAATTGCAAATTAATATCAACAGCCTTTTGACTTTGACAATAATTGTATGTATTGTGAGGACAAATAGTGTGAATCCTACCAGATCGAGCATAACAACGGTCTGATCGGCTCCACACTATAGGTCGTTGACTTCATTATACATGTTCATTATTTATTGATACAATCTTTTTTATAAATAAACGGGTTGTCCACTAACAATTCAAAAATGAAAATGAAAATAGCTCGATACCACCGCGCGTCACTATCAATAAAATGTATATTACTAAATGATTATATCTGTATAGCGGGCACTCGTAATTTTTAGAACTGGTGGAATAGTCGCTCAATTATACACTTGTTTAATTCCTATAAAGAACAGTTTGTGCCTACTGAGTGGGCATGTACCTTTAACCCTTGCAATGCTAAATTATTTGTTGTCGTCTATTGTTTATCTTATATGTTCCATTATTCTCATCAAAAACATGGTTTGACAGCACTTTAGAATCATTTCCAATGGAAGTACTGTCAAATTATGTTTTGCTGAGAATGAAGATAAAATAAATATAAACCAACAGCAGACGACAACTTTCGTATCCCGCGTTCTAATGATTAACTCAACAGATATTCATGCTCGGTGTAGTATCACTTTCATCAAGATAATCCATATATCTTATACTGTAGACACTGCTTGCTTGCACAACCAGTATAGTCTATTTCACCAAAATCGCAAAGTATACTTATCTTGTTAAGTACACTTTGAGGGAGAAATTTTCAATTTTAGGATAAATTTATTATTTTTTATTATACTAAATTTATTACATTATCACAGCCAAGCTGGCTGTGATAATGTAATAAATTCAGTATAACGATATGCACACTTTTAAAGGTACATGCCCACTCATTAGGCACAAAATGTTCTTTATAGGACTTAAATAAGTGTATAATTGTGTCATTATTCCACCAGTTCTAAAACTTACGAGTGCCCGCTATACATATATACTCATTTAGTAATATATATTTTACTGATAGTGACGCGCGGTGGTATCAGGCTATTTTCATATGCAATGAAGCATGCTGTATTTTAATTATTTATACTAATGAAATGCGTCACCTGAAAAAATAATATTTTCGACAGATTATAAAGTATGATCATTGCACATCAAAAAATACAGAGAATAAATATTAATGCCCGTTAACATTTTAAAGAAACACGGTTATCGCCCTTGATATCAGTATGGACATTTACGTGTGATATAAAATGCATAATAATGTCGATCAATACGTGGGGTAATGGTTAATGAGTGTTTATTTTGCCAGAAAATGTCTCAGGTGATGTCTCTGATATAAAAAACATTGTGTGCCTACTGAGTGGGCATGTACCTTTAATTATCATATATATGCTGTTGTTAGTTCTATATGAATTAATGCATTGTTGGATAAATTAATTATTACTCCCTCAATTACACTTAGCTAGATAAGTATGCTTAGCAATGTTGGTGAAATCGGCTCCTGTAGCCTATTTCATCAAAATAGCAAAGTATACTTAAGCTTATCTAGCAATACAATACATTGTATTCACTCTTAGCCACATACGTGACACACGAGGTATACAATAGATTACATAATACAACGATGGGTACAAATACAAAATGCATATGTATAAGCTCACTAGTCATTATAACCATAAAGCATTTCTTATAAAAATAGCTAAATTTCTTAATTGCTTTCCAGATTTTTTCTCAAATAGCTGTGCGAATTTTAAAATATTTGGTCTTCTAAAATAAAATGGCTTGATATACCGTTTTCGAACTTCATCATAGAAGCGGCACTCGAAAAGGAAATGAAACTCGTCACCGAGAGCACCAGCGCCACATTTGTTGCAGACCCTGCTTGCTCTCGGCACACCTGTCCATCTACCAGTTTCGACCGCCAGTCTATGATTACAAGTTCGAAATCTGGTCAATGTTAACCTTTCCTTGAGATTAATTAAATATGTTTCTAATCCAAAATCTCAAAGTATACTTTGAGGGAGTAATCATTTATTTTTCCCGAAATGCATTATGTCATATACGACAAACGAATGCATATAATTGATGATTAAAAGTATGCAGAATTAGTATACTGAATTTGGCTTTGTGATAATGTAATAAATTCAGTATAATAAAAATGAATAAATTTATCCTAAAATTGAAAATTTCTCCCTCAAAGTATACTTTGCTAGAAAAGTATACTTTCCAACGTTGGTGAAATCGGCTACTGGTGTAATCGGCTACTGGTCAGTTTATGTACTAATCTACTTCACTAGGATCTTGATGTATTTTTTGTTTATTTTCAAGCATACTTGTTGGGTTTATATTTTCTAATTCTAAACATGTTTGTCACGTGACGTAGTTTCAATTCCAGTTGCTGAATATTTGGGCCGCCATTAGGGTGGTCACGGGAGATTGAGTTTATCTTTCTTAACAATAAATACACCTATGTTTTATTTATTTGAAATCCAGAGCAGGATGGCTGCAGATAATGGGAAATTCCACAACAGTCATACTAAATGAAAGTAGCAAAGAATAGGCAAATGCGTGATAAATACTCAGGTTATACAGTGCAACCTCTCCAAACCGGACACCCTGGGGGTCCCCAGGGTGTCCGGTTGAGAGAGGTTTCACTGTAAATCAGACACATGACTATGTCAAGGCATGCGGATGTGCTTTGCCAACTTGAACAGACATTATCATCAGCGATAGGTGACAATGAAACCCACAAAACTGAGGATACAGAGACTGCCTGTGTGTCCGATTTACAGAGGGTCTGCTGTAGTATTTATTACACATAAGCATATTATATCATAATTCCAGCACAAAAATGATTACACAATTCCCTAACATTTGATTGGCTGTAGCAAGTCTCTGTCCAAAATTTATATCCCAGTAACACGCCGAACTACTTTCTACAGGTGCGCTGTCAGTGCTGTCAATGTAAACAAATGGCTGCCGTCTGTCAAAATAAACACATTTTCTTGATGAATTTATTTCAAATGCTGGAATAATAAGGAATGAATGGCCTTTTTGTGGAATTTATCGGGGATATAAACTTGGAAAAGTCGCGGGAATACTGGACGAGGCCTTCCGGCCTTCGTCCAGTATTCCCGCGACTTTTCCAAGTTTATACCCCGATACATTCCACAAAAAGGCCATTAATTCCTATATTGAATACAATGTGCTATGGCATGTACACGTTTTACTTTCAAGCTAGCTACACGTACGTAGTACAATAACAAGGTGGTTACAACAACGTGGTTACAACAACAACAATTACTGAAACTTCCAGAAGCGCCTCCGATTCAAAAAACATGTACGTGTATTGTCCTTATTATCTAACGGATTTTAATGAAATATTGCGCATCAAACGCGTTTTGTTAAGCTGCATTTGGTGGTCTCGGTACTTTGTCCCAAACTTCTGTCATTTCTGCGAATAATCGATTTCCGTGTTTATAGTAAATACTGACACGGAAATCGATTCATCGCAAAAACGACATAAGTATATGTATGTGCCGATGCCTCGAGATCACCAAATGCAGCTCATGAAGACGCGTTTGCTGTGCCATACTTCATCAAAATCCGTTGCAAACTATCAAATAATATTTACTTTGGAGTGGGCGCGCTTTCAACACTTTCATACATTGTTGTTGTGGTAGCCACGTGATCATGCACCTTGAATAATATCAACCCGATACGAGTTGAGTGGTTCGTTGTCCCGTGTGTAAGTGCATAGATGCATCAACGTTTCCTGATAGTATCTTTAAAAATAAATTCACTTACTGGTACTTGTATGTATATGTAATGCATTTATACACCTTGGTCCGTTACTTCAACCTGTGGAATGTCAGGGGAGTTATAGCGATATTCCAGTTACTGCCACGGATTATTATCCATTGGTTTAACGGTTAAGTTCCACATGGGACATTAACGACTAACTGTGTGTTAACGTGCAATATATGTCACTACCGTTCAATATGCAGCATGTCTACGTAGCCCTGCAGGTACGAATAAAAAAAAAATTATTAATTCGTTCCCACGAATTAATAATTCTTTCCCACGAATAAACAATTCACTCCCTCACTTTAACAATTCGTTCCCACGAATTAACAATTCGTTCCCACGAATTAACAATTCAGTCCCTCAATTTAACAATTCATACCCACGAAATAACAATTCGTTCCCACGGGAACGAATTGTTATTTCGTGGGAACGAATTGTTAATTCGAGGGAACGAATTGTTAAATTGAGGGAACGAATTGTTATTTCGTGGGAACGAATTAATAAAAAAAATCCATGTCCCCTGCTGTGCTCCGTGCATGTCTGCTATAGGAGGCGCCATCAACACAACACAACACTTTTCTTATACAGCGAATGGCCAAACATATAGGCAATTGCAATTAACACCATTTATTACACTCTTGCAAATTATTATGCATACACGTACGTCATGCTTTTCATGAACTTTTGCAGTGCATTATCCAACATCGTCCGTATTTCTGAGTTTTATCCCAGCGCTATTCATTATTTTAAGTAACAGACCAAGGTTCATAAATATATTAAATATACATAGAAGCATCAATAAGCTAAAACAATTAGTCCCTCTTCCAACACATTTATTTGAGTTGATGTAGATTAAATATTTAGAGCTAGCTCCAAATGATTTAGAGAGTTCTTCAAATGAGTTTAAGCTAGCTCTAAATATGTAATGCTAGCTCTAAGTATTTGTAGCTAGCATTACTTATTTGAGTTTCTGTAGATTTGCCGCGTTTCATATACATTCGATACGTGTCTGCCTGTCTGTTTGTATACAGGCGAACGAACCGTGCTCTAAATATTGCTACATATGTATGTTATGTCAGTAAAATTACAAGACAATGTTAAACGATCTATGATATACTCTGTACATTACTACCAGCAAAGTATATGCAATTTAAATGTGGCTGTATAATACAGCCACATTTAAATTGCATATACTGTTGCTGGTAGTAATGTACAGAGTATATCACAGATCAATAATTGACCTTGATCATTTGTGGCAAAGAGTGTGCCAACATCGCCAATCAACACAAAACGCCCTTCACAGCAAACGAAACTCGTTGGCTGCAAACGTACATGTACACCAAAAGAGGCAAACATGGATATACATTTGGAAACCATACAACCATGTATGGAAGCGTCCTGTTGCCAATGTTAAAATATATTTATCCCATCATTAGGAGATACTAAGTCCTAATTAGGAGATAATATCTCCTTTATGAGATACTAAGTCCTAATTAGGAGATACTAACTCCTAAATAGGAGACAGTAACTCCTAATTAGGACATAATATATCCTAATTAGAAGTTAGTATCTTCTAATTAGGATATAACACATTTTTAGCATTGACACATATAGTAAGTCCTAATTTGGCGATACTATCTCACTATTAGGAGATAATACGTCCTAATTAGGAGATACAAAGTCCTAATTAGGAGATATTAATTCCTAATTAGGAGATAGTAACTCCTAATTCTGAGTTACTATCTCTTTATTAGGACTTAGTATCTCCTAATTAGGATATAAACAATATTTTAGCATTGGCACCAGGACGCTTCCATAGCTTACAGATCTGCAAAATGTATATGAGCCGCGTCGCGAGAAAACCTGTATTCGGGAAAGTTGTGGTCAATATCACATTTTGTTTCTATGACAATGGTATTTGTATGATGAATTGAACTCTTTTTATTTGATCATCATATCTGCAATATTCATTAAGATATTATAGTTTATACAACACCACTATGCAGGTCGTTTGAGCAAAAGAGACGTCACGCAAAAGACGTCAAGCGACGTAAAATGACGTTCCAGTATATACCGTTACACATAGAGTATACGTCAACATTTACAACAGTTTGCAAGTTGACTAGATCGAACTAGAAGCACGTTTGGCATTGAATAATGAATGTAAAGACGGATGAGCTTGAGTCTTTCGGTAACACATGAATGTGCAAAGCGAAAACGTCAACCCCGCAAGTTCATGTACCAGCAAGTATGAACGTGCGCGGATACGCGAATTCGGTATAATGATGTCTTCTTCTTTTTGACGTGTTATAGATTATAGACATATAGATTATAAACGTGTTACCGATTATAGACATATTCTGTTCGTTAGACAAACGTCAATAATTGGAAATCTCGGCTGAACGTCAGCTAAGTTCACGATGTCATATCTTGTGACGTCGTCAGACTCCCGAAGACAGGTTTTCTCGCGACGCGGCTGATATAATAGTTAGCATCACTGAAAGTATGCAAAATCAGATCGCATTGACAGGATATCAAAAATGTTTCACGGCACTGTGTTTCACGGGACATACGCACTGTGTTGACGGGATAATACATTAACGTGGACCACCGGCTTATATCGGAGAGATTTTCTGGAAAAATAAACATTCTTATCCCGTCAACACAGTGCGTATGTGCCGTGAAACACGGTGCCGTGAAACATTTTTGATATCCTGTCAAGACGACCTAATCACTGCGTATGAATATATGTGGTGACTGGGGTTATATTTTTCATTTTACAGCCATTTGTAGGTGTTGACGGGATAAATAAAATAGTAGGTTAGTGCCGTGAATGGGAAAAAATATCTGGCGCGGCACGGAAACGGGATGTGCTCGGCAGAGCCTCGCCCATCCCGTTTCCTGAGCCTTGCCAGATATTTTTTCCCATTCACGGCACTAACCTACTATTCTCTATCTATTTTCCTTATTTCTGAACCAAAGTATATGTTGTGACCACTCATTTGAACCGTCTCGGCGAGACGGTTTAAATGAGTGGTCACAACATATACTTCTGATGAGAAATAAAGAAATTATTGAGCCTTGCCGGATATTTTTTCCCATTCACGGCACTAACCTACTATTCTCTATATTCACTTTTATCCCACGTATTATCCCATTAGTATACATTTTATATCAGACGTAAGTATCCACACTGACATCAGGGGCGATAACCATGTTGCCTTAAAATGTTAACGGACATTACTATTTATTCTCTGTATTTATTTTTTCATGTGCAATTATCATAGTTTATAATCTGTCGAAAATATTATTTTTTCAGGTGACGCATTTAATTAGTATAAATAATCAAAAAGATATCATGCCTCATTTGCATATGAAAATAGCCTGACCACCGCGAGTCACAATCAGTTAAAATAAATATTACTGAATGATTATATCTGTAGTGTGGGCACTCGTAATTGTTAGAACTGGTGGAATAGTGACACACTTATATAATTCCTTTTAAGAACAGTTTGAGCCTACTGAGTGGGCACGCACCTTTAAAGAGATTAGTTGAAAACGAGACAACGGGAATGAGAAACAGGACGCCGATCTGCAAATCTTGCAAAGCTCGTAAGGTACGTTTTCTCAGACATCGGTCTATATGTGGCTGTGACTGGAGAACTGGGGCTTATGTGTTTTGCGACCAGTGTAGATCCAGATCAGACTGTGCAATCGCACAGTCTGATCTGGATCTGCACTGTTCACAATTTCATTAATGAAACACCCGCCACGCTTCTAACAAGCGCAAAGCAATATAGATCATTATCAGGCCACAGGGGCGTTCTATTTGATCAGGAGCTATACTGGTCACAAATCATATAAGCCCCATTTCTCAAGTCACAGCCACATATGTGAGTTGAGATCCATTGAGCCGCACACAAGCATTAATGAACGTGAAATATTGGGTCGTTTGTATGTTGCACCAACGTTAGATGCGACGATGCGTGTCAGTGACATCCGGGTCCTGACAGGAACCGGAAATCACACCGATCAGATGTAATTACGCGCCAGGTTTTCTGAAATAGAACCCGATTGTGGCCGTTTTGGTGAATCGATCCAGAACGGCCTAGACGTGGGATACAGTCCACACGGCGTCACGGGGTACAGTTACCCGACATAACACGGAATTGATACCGCCTCAAATGGCAAACATGTTCCGACTTACAAAACAAGGGCATCGTTATCACTAAGCTAATACCGTCGATAATACAAAAGAAAACAAAACTGTAATGTTTGCTTTAGTGACCTCAGTGACCTTGACTTTGATCGGTCGGACGTGACGCAAAACAAAGCACCATCCCTAGACACAGTGTTTCTATTCACATTGTCTAAAATAAATACCTGATGAATATAATATCTTATTAGTGCGTTTTGATATAAAGTTTATCAGGCTCGGGTCTGAAACGGTGGGAATTCCTCGGCAAGTCTCGGAATGCTTATGTATATAACTTATGTAGCCGATTTCACAAACATTGCAAAGTATACTTATCTAACTCACAAATATTTGAACAGATGGTCAGTATGTTGGTGTCATATGTGGCTATTTGGGTGGATTTTGTGTAGATTTGGGTGGATTTCGTGGTTTTGGATAATTTACACAGTTTTGTACAACTACTAATGCTCAATCATTGCACGCGACAGAAATAGTAAATTATCTACAGTCTACACATTCACCGTCCCGAACTTTCGGGCCCCTTTCATACTGTCAAAATTACCAAAAATTGTATATTGGTAACAATGCACCCAAACAACCAGAGATACCGAAATAACCCATAAAACACCGAACTATGAACCGTTCTTCAAGAACCTGTGATCTAGCTAAGTATAGTTTGAGGGAGTAATCATTTAATTTTCCCGAAATGCATTATTTCATATAGAACTAACGACTGCATATACATGTAGTTGATGATTACAAGTATGCAGAATTATTATACTGAATTTATTACATTATCACAGCCAACTACTGATAAACTTGATATCAAAGACACTAGCCTCGCATCCTCTATAGGCACGACAATGGTCATCCTTATACCGCTCTGAGGGCCGTTTCACTAAACTGAAGTGCACACTTATGATAGTCTGTAAAGTTCACATTAACAATGTTCTCTTGTAAACAATTATTGGATTTACATGTATTGAGCATAGGCTGCATATGCAGCCTATGCTCAATAAATGTAAATCCATCAATTGAAATTTCCAGAAGATCTTAAATTTGCACTTACGAACATTTTAGTCTTACAAAGTTTAGTGAAACAGGCCACATATCACGAGGCAGTTTCTTCATGAATGGAACGTGAATTTTCTTCAATGGCCGTTAAATTCGCCGGAATGCAACTCAATTGAACATTTTGGGATAGACACTCTTTGCCTACAGATACCTGTCAATTGATGTATTAATATACTTCACAATGACAGGCATGTTAATGCAGCAATAACATCAGTTGCAAGCATATGTTTGGGGATTGTTATCCCCTCGCCGATAGGCAAGAGGGGATATAGCGTAAGTCCATGTACGTGCGTACGTGCGTACATGCGTACGTACGTGCATACGTTAGTAACACCTTTCAATGTTCAATAACTCGTGAACCGCTTCGCCGATTTTGATAATATTTGGCCACAATATGTGTCTAGGGATGCTGCTTTGTTCTGCATACGACCACGTCCGACCGCCCAAGGTCAATGTCACCGAGGACCTACAGTCCCCTTGTTTGTAAGGTAAATGCGTTTAAAAAACCCGCTTCATAGATTTCCATAATAGTTGGCCACATTGTGTGTCTAGGGATGGTGATTTGTTTACATACGACCCAAGTTCGACCGCCCAAGGTCAAGGTCACTGAGGACTAATGTTCACATTGTTTGTAAGGCAACTTTGTGTGGCAAAACTGTTATCACTGCTACCAGTACAACCCACGTTCGACCAAGGTCAAGGTCACTTTTATTATTTATTATTATCTATCTAAATACTTTTAACAAACAAAATACATAGAATTATTTGTATGGACAATCTAGCTTCGACTATAGGTACAAAAGCACATATCTTGTCTCCAATATGGTACGACGGCTATTATTATAGGAATGAATGGCCCTTTTTTGGAATTTATCTGGGTATAAACTTGGAAAAGTCGCAGGAATACTGGAGGAAGGCCGGAAGGCCTTCGTCCAGTATTCCCGCGACTTTTCCAAGTTTATATCCCCGATAAATTCCACAAAAATGCCATTCATTCCTTATAATTCCAGCATTTTAAATAAATTCATCAAGAAAATGTGTTTATTTTGACAGACGGCAGCCATTTGTTTGCATTGACAGCACTGACAGCGCACCTGTAGAAAGTAGTTCGGCGTGGGAGTTTACTGGGATATAAATTTTGGACAGAGACTTGTTACGGGCCAATCAAATGTTAGGGAATTGTGTAAATATTTTTGTGCTGGAATAATAAAAATATAGTAGTGTTTTATGATAGTGTCGCCGCTATTGAAAGGGCCAGCCAGTTTTGACTTATGAGACACTCAATGTGCATGATCACAACAACAACAACACTTACTGAAACTTCCAGAAGCGCCTCCGATTCAAAGTACGTATTCTGTTATATTGTTCTTATTATGTAACGGATTTTAATGGCATAAAGCGCATCAAATTCTCAAATGAGTCTTGTTAAGCTGCATTTGGTGGTACTTTGGCGAAAACTACTGTCGTTTCTAGGAAGAATCGATTTCCGTGTTTACTGTCAATTCCGACACGGAAATGGATACTTCGTAAAAACGACATAAGTATGTGCCGATGTCCCGTGACCACCATAATGCAGGTCTTGAAAAATCAAAATCCGTTGCATATTAAGAAAACTATCAACACTTTCAGACATTGTTGTGATTGTGGTAACCACGTGATCATGCACCTTGACACTCTAACCTCTGAACAGCAGTACTTCCAAATTCCGATCATATGTCAGGCATCAGGGCGGTAATTGGTACCATTTGTTTAAATAGCTAGCGGCTCACCATCCGGCTATATCAGCCGGAGTGGAAGCTCGAACATTCGACCTCCCGGTTGCGAGACGGGTGCCTTATCCACTACGCCACGCCAACTGGTAAGTTTTTCTTAAGACTATATTTATTTTATAATGATTACAAACAACCACGAGAGCACTTATACAAATGTTTTCATTTTCGTTTGCACAAATGGAGGCATAGGGCGGTCATTAATGCGGTAGGAAACCGGAGTACCCGGAATAAGCCCACTTTGCCGATCTGGCAACCTCCATACCATACCATCTGACATACTGCCCCTGCCGATGATTGAACCCGTGTTCGCATTGATGAGAAGAGCGCTCGTTACCGATTGCGCAAACCGGACAACCAGGGGGCCGTTTCACTAAACTTCGTACGACTAAAATGTGCAAAAGTATGATAGTTTGTAAATTTCACATCAACAACGTTTTCTTGTAAACAATTATTGGATTTACATTTATTGAGCATAGGCTGCATATGCAGCCTATGCTCAATAAATGTAAATCCATCAATTTAAATGTCCAGACGATCATAAATGTGCACTTACAAACAATTTAATCGTACGACGTTTAGTGAAACGGGCCATTGAACTGGTACGTTGGCATTATATGGCGGGATATAATAGGTTGGAGCGGGATGGCAATTCCAGATGCGGTAGTACGCTACTGTACTGTATACCCCTGTACGTACCTAGTTACATGATACATGAATTAGCGATCGATGGCAAACTAATCAAACGCTTTTTCCCAGTGGAATTATTTCACGAAGACTCCGCTATGAATCTCATGACGCTACGGGGGTCCCGCGCACTGACAGCGGTCCGCCGTCACAAAATACAGCGAGCTAAGTTGATGACGAGTGTAGTTCCGGAACGGCCAGTAACCGCGTGTAGCTTTATAAACAACGATCTGCATTGTCCATTTGGGAAGAAGTATGTATGCATCCACACATTTAATAGATATAGTAGATACTGTAGATTAATCAAGGTGCATGATCACGTGGTTACAACAACAACAATGTCGCCCACTCCAAAGTAAGTATTATTTGATATTTTCCTTAATATGCAACGGATTTTGATGAAATATGGCGCAGCAAACGCGTCTTAATGAGCTGCATTTGATTGGTCTAGGGAGTTTGGCACAGACTTATGTCATTTTTGCGAAGAATCTATTTCCGTGTCGGAGACACGGAAATCGATTCTTCGCAAAACGACAGAAGTTTGGGCGAAAATACAGAGACCACCAAATGCAGCTTAACAAGACGCGTTTGATGCCCCATATTTCATCAAAATCCGTTACGTAATAAGGACACTATAAAAGAATACGTACTTTGAATCGGCACTTGTTGTTGTTGTTAGTATCACGTGATCATACACCTTGTTAATGCTAGTAACGTAAATTCATATGAAAAGTAACGCGAAAATACGCACGTGTGGTTGAGCTTTGATATTTCCTGAACACTATGCATTAATTTTATTTATACTATACTTCGAGTTAATCCTTTCACCCCTAAGTAACTGAAAATGATTGTGTTATGTTAATTGTGCAACCAACCAATCGTTACAAAATGATTTTTGAAAATAGTCCATTTATAAAAAGGGGATGTAGTCATTTTAGTTCTAAAACATATGAAAATGACTTGCAAAAAGTGGAGATCCAGTTGAGACGGCTCGTCACGAGCCGTCTCAGCTGGATCTACACTATTTGCCAATACCACTGTACATGCCTGTGGTGTTGAACGGGTTCAAGTTAGCACACACTACATAGTAGTCACCTATATTGTATAAATATCACGCTGCCCGAATGAGAGACTATATGTGTAAGGCTATGCTGGTATATTGGCACTATGGGCAACAAATCCCCTATTGGCGTGGCGAGTTATATTAATTAAAAGCGACATTCCTGGCAGTAAACATGGGTGAATTGATAAAGGCGAGTTTAGAGTGTTGGCAATTCGACAAATTACAACGATAGTGTCACGGCCAGCTTCAACAACAATAAATGTCGCTTGTCACGTAACTTACCGAAGATGTGCTGTGACATTGCCGGCACAGTCCGTGACACAAATGTGACTGTGACTGGAGAAATGGGGCTTGTGGGTATTGCGATCAGCGTAGATCACGATTAATGTTATTGTATTGGTTACGCAGGCCCGTACGCAGGATTTTCTATTGGGGGGTGCGTCAGGGGGGTGCGTCAGGGGCTCGCCCCTGACGAACCCCCCTGAAATTTGTTTAACCTAGATGGCCTGAAATGAACTCTCCTGCATTTTATGGCATTTAAGTTCGGATTTCAACGGTGGTAAATTGTGACATTTTCATGCAAATTACCTGTATATTAATGCATTTCAAGATTTGTTGAGATTACTGTTTGAAAAATAGCGGACCTCGGCGAATTTAGGGGGGTGCGTACGTATTTATTTACTTATTTATTTATGTCTTCACTTTAGTTTATTATGTGTTTATAATGTTTCCCCTGTCCTTCGGCCAGTGTTACTGTGTCGACATGAGCCGTGTCGCATTCATATTTAGGTTATGTAATACTTGGAGCATGGTTCGTCCGCCTGTACAGATACATAAATAATATGCAAAATCATAAATCTGGTGCCAATGCTAAAATATGTTTATCTCGTAATTAGGAGATACAAACTCCTAATTATGACTTAATATCTCCTAATTAAGACTCACTACATGTGCCAATGCTAACAAATAATTTATCTCCTAATTTTAACTCCTAATTTTAACTCCTAATTAGGAGATACAAACTCCTAATTATGACTTACTATCTCCTAATTAAGACTTACTATATGTGCCGATGCTAAAAAATAATTTATCTCCTAATTTTAACTCCAAATTATGAGATAATAAGTCCTAATTAGGAGATATAAAGTCCTAATTATGAATAATAACTCCTAATTAGGATATATTATCTCTTAATTAGGAGCTAGTATCTTCTAATAAGGAGATACATATATTTTAGCATTGGCACCAGGGCGCTTCCATACGTTACTGTATTGATCTAACAAAATCCTTGGCCTGTAGATCGATAATCCGCTTAAAAACAACCGTGCTCTACAGGCTGCCACCCCGATAGCCTACTCTATCCGAGTTACCTAATAACAAAGGGACAACACCTGTACATGGGACTGTGCCTGGAGAAATGGGGCTTATAGGATTTGTGACCAGTGCAGTTCCTCATCAAATTGTTTACTCACGTAACCTGATGACGATTCTTTAACATGCCCAGGGGTGGGAGCCTGGGGCCCGTTTCACTAAGCTTCTTACGACTAAAATGTTCGTAAGTTCAAATTTAAGATAGTCTGTAAAGTTCAATTTATGGATTTACATTTATTGAGCATAGGCTGCATATGCAGCCTATGCTCAATAAATGTAAATCCAATAATTATTTACAAGAAAACATTGTTAATGTGAAATTTACAGACTATCATAAGTTTGCACTTACGAACATTTTAGTCGTACGAAGTTTAGTGAAACTGTCCCTTGTAGAGCACGGTTGTTTTTAAGCGGATTATCGACCTACAGGCCACGGATTTTGTTAGATCAATACAGTAACGTATGATGCTTGTTAGAAGCATGACAAATGTTTCATTGATGGAATGGCGAACAGTGCAGATCCTGATCTGGATCTACACAGGTCGCAAAACGCATAAGCCGTATTCTCCAGTAAATAATGTAAATCTTTGGATTTAACGACGGCATTGGCTCGATGACCTTGCATGTCGTCTCCCAAGAAGGGGAGAAAGGAAGGAGCTGGATACAGAGGAAACCGGCCCCAGGGGGCCTAGCTCTTATTAGAATAGTCCCCTCTTGTTCTTTAACACCATAGACCGATTCAGGGTTCAGTACCTAGTCGTTAGTATTTCTGAGATACTTTGTATTTCCTGCTC
The DNA here is from genome assembly GCA_029237695.1 of Conchocele bisecta. Classification (NCBI taxonomy): domain Eukaryota; kingdom Metazoa; phylum Mollusca; class Bivalvia; order Lucinida; family Thyasiridae; genus Conchocele; species Conchocele bisecta. The sequence goes on along the minus strand of CM055269.1, from coordinate 27,150,638 downwards.
TACTAGTCCTTTCGGATGGGGACTTTAAACGGCGGCCCCGTGTGTCAGGGGGCCGTTTCACTAAACTTCGTACGACTAAAATGTTCGTAAGTGCAAAATTATGATAGTCTGTAAATTTCACATTATCAATGAGTAGTATATAGGGAGTCAGTTCGTTACCGCGAAGTGTGGGGGAAGAATTGAAAGCAGTGGGTACCAAAAATAATAAAATTTCCTGTTAATTTAAAGCGAAATAAATACAACCCACAGTAAAAATAAAATGTCATACTGTAGTATAAGAGAATGGCGGTTCTGGACCACTTTTTATATTCCCTTATATAGTGTGCGTGAGCCCTTGTTATTCATTAGGTATATACATATCTGGAATCGTGTCATATAAGCGGTCTATGGTGTTTAGTATTTTCATAACCAGTTTATAACGTACACCTACAGGGTCCTTATTTTAACCTAGGTGGGTACGCATGGATTAAATAATAGTTAACAATTGGGGACCTAGATGGGTGGTACGCATGTGTTTGGCTCAGGTAGTCGAAACCTTATCCATTTGGGGACCAGTGTTATGTAGTTGAATTAATTGTAATTTGGGGATGGATTTTAGCCTCCAGTTGCATGTCAAGGTAAATAGCGGTTCTGGCTCAAATCAAAAGTAGTTGAAAACCTCATCCAAATTGCCACCAGTGTTATGTAGTTGAATTAATTTTGTAGAAATTAGATCCGTTTTGGGCTCAGGTTAAAGCCGGTTCTGGCTCAAATCGAAAATAACCCTAACCAATGACTTTAGTTTGGTTTAATTTAAGGCTACTTTGTTTAATGCTCTCTAAACGTGTCAGTTCGTTACCGCGAAGTGTGGGGGAAGAATTGAAAGCAGTGGGTAACCCCATAGGTACCTTTCCTGTTAATTTAAAGCGAAATAAATACAACCCACAGTAAAAAATAAAATGTCATATAAAATGTGTCCCCGATGTGCAGCGGTTTCGGCTACCCAACGAAATAGTATACGCGGGAGGTCTCCCATATAGGAATGGCCGCTCTGTAGAATTTATATCGAAAACGGAGCGAGAATAGGGGGAGGGAGAGGGCTTTGGGTAGCGTACGAACTGTTTATCGGGAACGTATTTTATACTGTGGGAATTTTTTAAAATAGAATACACCCTATTGAACACGAGAAAACTAGCAGAAAGCCCCCTAGCCCCGACAAAATATGTGTCTTCTATACGGTAGTATGAGGTGTTATAATTAATTAATTGTCAAACATGAAAAAACACCCTCTTGAACATAAGCCATACAGGTATTTATATAAAACAATAAATTTCCACGATTAGAAAAATGACAGAGATACGTAAAAAAGTTACGAGAGCGCCTCGCCCTAAGTTAACTCGCACAAGGATTAGCGATAAAAGGGGTGTAAATCCATCTAAAAGTTCTTCCCCTAGGATTCGGGAATTAAGGTCAGAATTAATAAGAATGGGTACACCTTTTTCAAACAGGTTAAGGGAAAGGGGGTTAACTACACTAATAAATAAGGAAAAAAATGATGAATTTATGAAAAGAATGGCTCGTGCAATGTCTCGGGGGGTATTTAAGGGGGTGGAAAAAAAGAATATAGAAAAGATAGCACAGAATATAGCTGATGAGGCTTCCCTCAGTCTTAGAAGCAGGAACATCGGCAAACATCAAAAACGAGTGCAGAAAGCGCGTTTATTACAACAGTTAATAGAGGAAGGTAGCGAAATATTAGAAGATTATAAACAAAAAGAAAAAGAAATAGTAAAAGGGCCGGAATGAAATCTGGAAAAGTAGCCGGAGGTCGAATGCCAGAGTGGTTGCGTTATAAGAAAGGGATGAAGCCCCTGGATAGTTTCAATGATGATCTTCGTTTATTTAGATGCTTGGCCCTCCACACTTCGAAGCTTAGGGTTGATAGGTGTTTAACATTGACCAAAGAACTCCAGCAACAGTATTTGCAGTTTTGTAAAACCCATAAATTACCGAAACCAGAAGGACCCATATTATTTGGAGATATCAAGAAAATAGAAGAGTGTTTTAAAATAGGTATTGATGCGTACGAACCTACAGAAGAGGGAACATGGTATTTAAGAAAAGTAGCGGCTCATTACGATAAGATTGGTAATAAAAAGATGAAAATAGGTATCTATAACGATCACGCCTTCCTTATTACAGATATGAATAAAGCCTCTGAAAATAATTATTGTTGCTTCGACTGCAAACAACGCTTTACAAAGTCCAGCAATTTAACCAGGCACGCATTGACTTTTATGAAGGGATTAACCAAAGTATCGTGTAAAGGAGAAAAAATAGATCGCCCACTATCAGCGTTCGAAAAAGCTTTCCACCCAAAACCCGGTTGTAGCAAGAAATCGATCAGTTGGACAAAATCTTTACCAGGGCCCCATATTCACACTGCAGTATGCGGTCACGGCGGAGAAAGAATAATCGCTGGTGCCCCAGTTGATGGGTATTGCCCCGAGACTGATACAGTTTATCAATTTCACGGCTGTTATTGGCACGGGTGTCCCAAACATTGTAAAGATTATAAAAATAAGCTTAGAAGATCCAACGAGAGAGACGAAGCAATTGAGGGTAAGTGTAAATTAGTAACTATTTTTGAATGCGAGTATGATGCAATTTGTAAACCTGATGATGTAAAGGAACTCGAAAAACCTCCTACAGTGATTTACCCATATCATATTGTATACGATTTTGAAGCATATTTAGACGGCAGTAAAGAAAAGCGTAACCCCACTAAAGATCTAGAGTTTATAAACGAACATGTCCCAATAAGTGTTAGTATAGGGGATACTCTATCCAACAATATAACTCACATATGTGATACTTCTCCAAAACAATTAGTAACCCTATTTATGGAAGATGTAAAGAGGAGGGGAGACAATATCCGAGAGGCCGTGGGGAGCAACAATACATATGGGTACCCTGCAGACATGGAGTATCTTTACTTCTCAGCAGCGAGAAATTACCCGTTGGATTTCACAAGTCCCAGTAATTGTGTTCAATTCCAGTAATTACGATCTTAATTTAACAAAGAAGCATTTAGTTGACGTTTTAACGGATAAAACCACTAAGGTACTAGTAGGAAAGAAAGCCAATACAACCATTTTTCTATTTACACCAGAATTTAGGTTTTTAGATGTAAAATTATATCTTGCTCCTGGTATCGATTACGATAGATGGGTTAAGGCTTATGGATGCGAAGGTGAAAAATCCTTCTTCACCTATGAATGGTTCGATTCCCCCGATAAACTAGCGTATGGGGGTTTACCACCACTTAAAAATTGGACAAATAAATTAACTCCAAATAAAACGATAACCAAACAGCAGTTGGAAGAGTGCAATAACATTTATAGCAGATTAAATATGAAGTCTTTCAAAGACTGGTTAAAATACTATAACAACTTGGATGTTGTCCCCTTTTTAGAAGCTATCGGAAAAATGACAAAATTTTATCAAACAAAAGGTATAGATATGTTTAAAGATGCAGTTACCCTACCAGGAGTTGCTTTACAATATATTCTCAGAGGAACGATAAAAAACCATATAAAACCTTATCAAACCAAAGAGAGTAAGATAGTAGACGCGATATGTCCACCCCTGGTGAGGAAATATATGAAATGTTAAAAGGAGCATTAGTTGGAGGTCCGTCAATTGTGTTTACAAGATATGTAGAAGCAGGTGTTACGAGAATTAGGTCAGCCCCAGATGGAAATGGAAAGCTTTGCGAAGCCGTACTTGGTTTTGATGCAAACGCCCTATATTTATCAACATTAAGCAAACATATGCCATGTGGCGAAGGGAAACTACACGAGGAAAGCAGCCCTCACGACCCTATTAAAATAAATAAGTTTTCCAACGGTTTTAAATGGTAAGTGGTTTGGCTTTGCTGAAGTAGATATAGAGGTTCCCAGCAGTTTAAAAGAGAAGTTTTCGGAAATGTCCCCAATATTTATAAATAGGATTGTAGAGGAGGAGGAAGTTCCAGAGAAGATGTTACAGTATTTACAAGAAACTAACCGTGCAAGAGGGGATGGTAGAAAACTAGTAGGTGCAATGTCTGCTAAAAAAGTATTACTATTTGCCCCATTATTAAAATGGTATTTGAAGCATGGTTTAGAGATTACAGGGATTCACAGAGTAATAAATTATACAGCAGGTAAGCCCTTTGAATGGTTTGTTAAAGAAGTTACTTCAGCCAGGAGATCCGGAGATGTTGATAGCTCCAAGTCCCCAATTGCGGATATAATGAAACTATTAGGTAACTCATGTTGCGGGAAAATGATAGAATCCCCCGAAAAACACCTCAACACAACGTACACAAAAGATGAAAAATGTGTGGACAAAGCTTTAAGATCAGCGTATTTCGATGATTTAGAGGAAATAGGAGATTCTTACGAAATATCCTCAAGAAAAGTAAATGCCAATATGACTCGTCCATTTCACTGTGGGATTGCTGTATACCAATACGCAAAACTAAGAATGTTAGAATTGTATTACGATTTTATGGATAAATACGTAGATAGAGCAGATTTTGAACTAATACAGATGGATACTGATAGTTTGTATATGGGGGTTAGCATGAAGGGTGGAGAGCTGGATGGAATGATAAAACCAGAAATGGTGGAGGATTTCAAAAAACATAAAAAAGAATGGTTAGCGTGGGATAAATGGAGTAATAGAGAACCAGGGCTATTCAAAACAGAGTTCCAAGGAGATCGTGCAATCGCACTATGCAGCAAGTGTTATGTGGTTGAAAAAGTAGACACAACCCAAGTAAAACATTCAGCGAAGGGGTTATCTGCCAGGCAAAGTCCTCTCACATGGAGAAGGTATATGGCTTACTACGATACGATAAGGGTTTTAGACGATGGCATACATACATAACCCCTTCAAACTTTCATTAAATAAAATTATGCAGCCTGTTCAATTTTTGAAGGTATCTTACACACCTTAGGTTTTCCAACGGGGGGCTTATCACGGGGTCTTGCCCAATTATCTTTAGAAACTTCATAGGCAGGAACAATTCCACGGGACTGCAAAATATCTACCAGCGCTTCCTGCGTAATAAACGATTTAGGCATAATTCTTCAAGAATTACTTTATATATATACATATAAATGTCTAACATATTTATTTCCAATTGTGATTTTATGTTAAACATTTATAATATGTAGTTATATATATAAAAATATGTTCACAAAAGAAGAAGACGTAAAAACAAAATTTGATGAGGCTTGCTATGAGGATATTTTAGGTCTCCAAGACGGAATTATAGAACGTCTAAAAAAGTTACACGAGGGAGCTATAAGCCGCTACAAAACGAAAACCTGTTGTTGAAATTTGTAAAGATTCGATGATGAGCCCGCTTGTTGAAGCCATTATGAAACAGTTCGAAAAAACCTACATGGAAAAGAATTAATCCATATCTCCGGCAGTACGAGGGGTTAATTAATATCTGGTTGAATTTGAACGCACCACCAAGTAAACCTGCTAGTCGAATAAATCCAATACATATTTTGTTTTTCAATGTAGAAACCGGGGGTGCAGCTACAGATTAATTTTCTTTAAAAAAGGTAGCCGAAAAACCTTGGTAGCGCTTTTTATAATAGACAGGTTTTTGATTGAAGCTGATCTATCCAAACACATGTGGGTTATCAACTAACGCTTGTGCACTTACTACATCATACCCCTCTTCTAAATAGGTCTCTATCAAATTACACATACGAACAGATCCGGGGGGATCATAATATTTAATTCCTTTTTTCCTCAGCCCATATGGCATGTGGAAATTATTATTATTATTTTCAAAAATAACACAACAGGTGGTTTTATCTATTTTCTCTTCATTAATTAATTCTTTAGAATTATCACTACAAACAGGTTTATCTATTTTCTGCGAAAATTATTTTATTTCTTCACCACACGTAGACATATTTTATTATTATAAATACACATATTTCATTATTCAATACTAAAAATTATTAACTCTTACTGAGTAATGCTTAACAATTACTGAGCAATTGCTTAACAATTACTGAGCAATGCTTAACAGTTACTGAGCAATGTTTAACAGTTACTGAGCAATTGCTTAACAATGCTTAACAATTACTGAACAATGCTAAAATTCTACCACGATTTTGCAAGGGTTTCAAAAGGGATACTCCATGTAGAAAGGGTCGCTATGCACGTTTTTCCCCATTCGGTATGCCTAGGTGTGGTGCTGGTATGCCTAGGTGTGGTGCTAGTATGCCTAGTTGTGGTGCTGGTATGCCTAGGTGTGGTAACGAGTATGCCTAGTTGTGGTGCTGGTATGCCTAGGTGTGGTGCTAGTATGCCTATTTGTGGTGCTGGTATGCCTAGGTGTGGTAACGAGTATGCCTAGTTGTGGTGCTGGTATGCCTGGTTTTACCTAGACAAATCATGTTGAACATTGGGAAAACTATATTTATATGTACTTGCATATTTTGTGCCTACAATATGCCACCAAAGCAAAATTTGTCCGAACAAGATATAGAAGATATCCGTAATCTTCGGGGTATAGAGTCTGCAGACAATACGAAGAAGAAATTTGGAATCGGTACAACTCGTCTTCGAAAAATATGGGACGCCGTCGATGCGGAACGTAGTACAAAACCCGAAGAAACCAAATTTGAAACAAATTTAGAAACCCCCACCCCCGTAGTACACAGGGTGACCGCACCTGGCCCTCCCACCAAGTTCCCCACGGATCTACTAGAAGATATACGAAACGCAAGCTCGTTCGAAGAATCGACGCGCCTGTCCGACATGGAGAGACGTTTGGAGAACCGGTTGGACGCGCTGGAACGCAGACTGTTGGACGCAATTTTCAACGATGCCCGCACGACCGATTCCGAGTGTCCGAAGAAAGACGAGCTGGAGGTGCACGACATCTGGAGAACCGTAGAGAATGCAAAGTGGTGGTTTGTGTTGTTTTTTGTGGCGTACGCGGTATGCAGACCACTGTTCCCATTCGTGACTCTAGAGACCTGTAGACTCTGGAAGAGCAAACCAGATTCCGACGCCCAGTTCGTGCACTCCGCAAAACAGTCCGGTACGCCGAAGGAAACTAGCGACTCCGTACACCAGCACTCTGGTAGTCGCGACCCGTTCTACATGTAGTAGACATTTTGGTAAAAAAAGTATCCGAACCCTCCCCGATTGGTAGCTAGAACTGCCACCGGACAAACCATCTGGATTTCTTCTTGTAGTGCGAGGCTCCCCCCATTCTACACCGAAGCGGATTCTGTAGTTCGCACAGTGGCCTCCCGATGTTGTCCACTTCTCGATTTTCAAAAGTACCCAAAGCCCTCTCCCTACCCCTATTCTCGCTCCGTTTTCGATATAAATTCTACAGAGCGGCCATTCCTATATGGGAGACCTCCCGCGTATACTATTTCGTTGGGTAGCCGAAACCGCTGCAAATCGGGGACACATTTTATATGACATTTTATTGTTTACTGTGGGTTGTATTTATTTCGCTTTAAATTAACAGGAAAGGTACCGATGGGGTTACCCACTGCTTTCAATTCTTCCCCCACACTTCGCGGTAACGAACTGACACGTTTAGAGAGCATTAAAAAAAGTAGCCTTAAATTAAACCAAACTAAAGTCATTGGTTAGGGTTATTTTCGATTTGAGCCAGAACCGGCGGCTTTAACCTGAGCCCAAAACGGATCTAATTTCTACAAAATTAATTCAACTACATAACACTGGTGGCAATTTGGATGAGGTTTTCAACTACTTTTGATTTGAGCCAGAACCGCTATTTACCTTGACATGCAACTGGAGGCTAAAATCCATCCCCAAATTACAATTAATTCAACTACATAACACTGGTCCCCAAATGGATGAGGTTTCGACTACCTGAGCCAAACACATGCGTACCCACCCATCTAGGTCCCCCAATTGTTAACTATTATTTAATCCATGCGTACCCACCTAGGTTAAAATAAGGACCCTGTAGGTGTACGTTATAAACTGGTTATGAAAATACTAAACACCATAGACCGCTTATATGACACGATTCCAGATATGTATATACCTAATGAATAACAAGGGCTCACGCACACTATATAAGGGAATATAAAAAGTGGTCCAGAACCGCCATTCTCTTATACTACAGTATGACATTTTATTTTTACTGTGGGTTGTATTTATTTCGCTTTAAATTAACAGGAAATTTTATTATTTTTGGTACCCACTGCTTTCAATTCTTCCCCCACACTTCGCGGTAACGAACTGACTCCCTATATACTACTCATTGATAATGTGAAATTTACAGACTATCATAATTTTGCACTTACGAACATTTTAGTCGTACGAAGTTTAGTGAAACGGCCCCCTGACACACGGGGCCGCCGTTTAAAGTCCCCATCCGAAAGGACTAGTAGAGCAGGAAATACAAAGTATCTCAGAAATACTAACGACTAGGTACTGAACCCTGAATCGAACCCAGGGCGCCAGCGTGGCAGTCCGACGGTGTTACCCCTCGGCCACGGTTTGCTCATCCGTATTCTCCAGTCACAGCCATATAACATAAAATACGGGCGGTCTGGGATAAACAGAAAATGAAGTTCTTGGATTTTCAAATTAAACTGCAAATATATGTTCATGACAGCTGTATTATATATTACACGGTTGATTAACTCGGTTAAATATATAATAATTAAAGCTATTAATAATCGGTAAAACAGTTACGTATACACGCTACAATAGCAAACTTTGCATTGCTAACAGCATCATCCGGGTCAATTATTCTTCGTTTTATTTAATTATTTATATGTTATATGAGATAGCATATTGTGTCACGCGAATTTCTATGGGACAGCCATTGATCGTGTTACGCCTAAACGGCGAGTACGATCAAGAAAATAGTGCCAACTTATCCTATGGCGTGTGGTCTGTCTTGCTAATCTTAACTAATCCAATTGTCACAAAATGATTTTCAGACTAGTCCATTTATAAGAATGGGTTTCTAAAAAGATAATACATGTAACTTACATGGAAAAAAGTTACATCCTGATGAGATGGCTCGTTACGATCCGGCTCTTCTGGAACTACACTGTTGGCGAACACCGCTAAAGAGGTCTGGGGGGGGGGGCGTTTCACTAAACCTCGTACGACTAAAATGTGCAAACTTATGATAGTCTGTAAAGTTCACATAAACAATGTTTTCTTTCAAACAATCCATCAATTTACATTTACAGACGATCCCGAATGTGCACTTACGAACATTTTAGTCGTACGAAGTTTAGTGAAACGGCCGTAGTACTGTTGAAAGTGTTACCACTGATCTAATTGTCCACTGACTGTTCCAAGTCGTTGTCTTGTCGTCACGTTTATTTGTAGTGTGTTCTGGTACGACTAAAATGTTCTTAATAGCAAATTTATGATCGTCTGGAAACTTCAATTGATGGATTTACATTTATTGAGCATAGGCTGCATATGCAGCCTATGCTCAATAAATGTAAATCCAACAATTGTTTACAAGAAAACATTATTAATGTGCAATTTACAGACTATCATAATTTTGCACTTACGAACATTTTAGTCGTACGAAGTTTAGTGAAACGGCCCCCAGTAGTGTTGAAAGGGCCAATGACTCGTCATCTGTAGCCGATATCATCAAAATTGCAAAGTATACTTATCTAGCAAAGTGTACTTTGAGAGAGTAATCATATATTTTTCCCGAAATGCATTATTTCATTCAGAACTAACGATTGCATATAGTTGATGATTAAAAGTATGCAGAATAATTATACTGAATGTATTACATTATCACAGCCAAAATGGCTGTGATAATGTAATAAATTGAGTATAATAACACAATAATAAATTGATCCGTAAATTGAAAATTTCTCCCTCAAAGTGTACTGAGCAAGATAAGAAATCGGCTAAGGGTGTAGTAAGTGTGTCTGGTACAATATCGGAATAAGTGATAAGGGATAAGAATTGAATATGTCACCCATGATCACCATGTCACCATGATCCATGGGCAAGGTGTAAGTGCTTTAATTGTCATGCTTAAAGACAAATTGAAGTGGTCAGTGGAATAAGGGGCTAGCTTATACCGCGCCTAGTTTATTCCACATCTAGACCTAGCTTATTCCACACCTAGCTTATTCCATAGCTTATTCCACACCTAGCTTATTCCACACCTAGCTTATTACACACCTATAGCTTATTCCACATAGCTTATTCCACACTTAGCTTGTTCCACACCTATAGCTTAGTCCACACCTATAGCTTATTCCACACCTAGCTTATCCCACACCTAGCTTATTCCACACATATATCTTATTCCACACCTATAGCTTATTCCACACATATAGCTTATTCCACACCTATAGCTTATTCCACACCTATACCTTATTCCACATCTATACCTTATTTCACACCTATAGTTTATTCCAAACCTAGTTATTCCACACATATAGCTTATTCTACACCTAGCTTATTCCACACCTATAGCTTATTCCACACCGAGCTTAATCCAAAGACCCCTTCAATTACAAGTCACGTAACATATGTATACACAGGATAATCTGATTATACTGCAATAAAAAGTGAAAATCATAAAACATTTACACATAATCAGTTGGTTAGGTTGCTATAGAAAAAGCGCCGTGGCGTAATGGTTAGTGTGTCGGACTACTGATCCAATGGTCGTGGGTTCGAGCCTGACTAGCGGTGTGCGTTGTGTCCTTGAGCAAGACACTTTATCCACACTGCTCCAATTCACCTAGCTGTAAATGGGTACCGATAATTCGTAGTTGCTCTGTAAATACGAATTACCGGCTTCTCTCAAAAATCTCTATCTCCGTTCTTTCTCCCATTCTTGGGAGACGGCATGCAAGGTCCTAGAGCCAGTGCCGCCGTTAAATATAAGCAAAACAAAACAGCTATAGAAAATAAAAAATCACGAAAGCTACACTGAGAACAACCTGAGTAGGTTGCTATAGAAAACCACACAATCCACACAGAGCAATCTGATTGGGTTGCTAAGCAACCCAATCAGATTGCTCTGTGTGAATTTTGTGGTTTTCTATAGTAACCTACTCAATGCTATTATACAAAGTCAAAATAACACAAAAATACAGAACAATTTGGTTTGGTTGCTATAGAAAATCAAATATCACAAAATATACACAGAACAGTCTAATTAGGTTGCTATAGAAAGTCAAAATCACAAAACATTTACACAGATCAATTTAGTTACCTTCTTTTGTATATCCAGTTGAACAAATCATCTAAATCCAGGTTGCTATAATGGTTCACGTCAAAATCGTGCGTCCAGAGTTCTACATGATCCACCGCCTCACGTAACATTGGTAACAGCCACTCGTCATTGGAAATATCGTTGCCACATGTCCGGCCACACAATCACTTCTGTGCTTAGGTATCCTGGTTACGTAAAGGACGCTGCTACCCACTGTTGCCACTTAACCCTTTCACCCCTAAGTAACTGGAATGGATTTTGGTATGTTAATTTTGCAACCAATCCAACCGTCACAAAATGGTTTTCAGACTAGTCCATTCATGTTAAATGGGGTATTTTTTGTTCTAAAAATAATGAAAATTATTTTCAAAAAGTGCAGATCCTGATGAGACGGCTCGGTACGAGCCGGCTTATCTGGAGCTGCACTGTTTGCATAACCCGCTACAGCCGGCTTTCGTTACCTTAGATAATCTGAGCTATACGGATGACTTTTACTATTTCATATGTATTTTATAGTTTCTGTATCCTTCTAGCTGAGACACCTGCTGTGTAATTTATGTCACAGTAACAGCCTATTGCCAGTGATTCTGTCCCCGCGTTTTGCGTTTTTAAACTTTGCCGAATTTTAGAAAAACATCCATAAACCAACAATAAACTTATGTTACATATATTTTACAAGTGTTCATATTTTCACCTCGTCGTAAAACGCGAGGACGGTATCACTGAGGGTAGACGGTTATTGTGACAACAAATTACACATCAGGTGTCTCAGCTAGAAGGATTCAGAAGCCAGAAACTATAAAAGCCAGATGAAATAGTAAAAGCCTTTCCGTATATGTGAGCTTATCTAAGCTAGCTGAAAATTAGATTTGGTACGGAGGCGTCCCTTGCAAAAGGTACGTCCCTGAACGTCCGATTCGGTACAAAGACGTCCCTTGACAAACACGCCCTATACCAAATCGGACTTGCAATAACTTTGTCAGCGCAACTTCGGACCCCTCTATATGAGGTATATGATATTAGATGAGTGATGATTTAGTATGGTATTTATTAAAATAGTTTACAGATTGCTTCATAATGATTGCTTAATTGTATGCCGATTTTTCTTAGGAAATAAATAGAGGATATTCATGTGCCGTTAGGCACTCGTGAAATATGGACATTTCACACCACGAGATGAACATTTATGTCATATTCGTTGCAAAAATATGAATATTCTATTTATTATATACCGCTCCATGGAAATTAGCAGTTTTTTAGACTGTATACGGTAATGAATGTGTATTTGCAGCCTATTTGCAGTCCGGCACTGAAGGTGCGCGTTATGAATATAGATAGCGGAAGTAGTCGAATTTTCACCGGAAGATGTTTATTTCATCGATGAGAACATATTACTTTTATTTACATCGTATAACTATGTATTTCATGGGTAGGTATATAATAAAATTAAATATTATATTTTGTACATAAGCAGAGCATCATATATAGAAACTGTATTAATCAACAACGTTTTCACTAACAGTCTGTTTTACATATGGGCCGCGCTCTGTGAAAACCGGCCTTGATGACAAAATTTTCGATTTGCATTTTTTTACATTTGCTGATGCGGACACCTTTCAAAGACAATATTCTGAAAAGAAAATGCAATTATGTTTAATAGTTTTTGTTTTATCTAACTTGTTGTAGCACCATGTGAATCACGCACGAAAATAACGTAACTTCATCGAGAAAATGACGTTATTGAAACGGCGACGTTTGTACAATGCAACTCAACAGCCTACAGTAGAAATGAGTGTTCATAGACTCATTGACTGTGCTTGCTGTAAACTGTATTTGCTGATAAGTTACACTAAATGTATCTACAAGTGTTAGTATGTATACTATCAAATGTTCATCAGAATAAAACTATGACATGTACATGTAGTGAACAAAACAAACGCACAACTATCGATTTTAAATCTATAATTAGCCGACCTGTGGCTTGGTAATTTGCCACCATCGACATAATAGTTTCATATACGTGTGTCGTCAGAAAGATACATTGTAATTATTTCAGTATTGACGTCATTTACAGTTAATTATGACGTCATTTATTGATTTAGACAATACTTCACCAAAGACCAAAAAAACTAAACGGCATTCCTGGTGTTGGAAATTGTAAATTATATGCACATCGTATCGGTGATTGAAACAAATGCATTTTATTTCTGTATAAATGAATGACCAGAATTTGGATAGGCCTATGCCTGCACATATCAATGACTTCAGCGCCCGATGTGATCCCGGGCATTTTTAAACAAAATAAAAATCGACTGTCCATTCCCAAACTCTCAGAATTAAATTTACATCTCAGAAAGCGGGAAGACCATTTTCCTGTGTAGTCAATATGACTGACGGACGGGCTAATGTACATGTACCCCGTACTAGCAGGTAGTAGGTATATGGGAAAATACTGCGCGCTGACCCTCACTCCCTCGACTGGCCACCACCGCCACTGCCGGGAAAATGTGGAGATGTAACATACATGGTTGTATAATTGTTACATGTCCCGAGAAAAATACCGGCAGTATATTCTCTCGTCGGGAATAATTAATTTGAAAATGAAATGTGCAATTTAGTTTTGTTGTGTTTCAGAAAAAGTACATTTAGCGCCTTTGTAAACAAAGAAACAGCCATGCTAAAAACAAGGGCGGATTCACGTAGGGAAAAAACCGGCACCCCCCCCCCCCCCCTAAAATTTGGCGAGTAAAGATATTTTTGCTCTAAAATGCGCCATAACGCAGCAAAATGGGGTGTAAATATCAAACATATTCCAGAGGACATACTGCCGGACCCACCTAGCAGTCTACCCAGATCCGCTTGGTCGACGAACAAACGGTGCTAGTTCGAAAGTATAGTAAACTATTTCAATTAAGAGGTCCCCCCCCACCCTAACCTGATATCCTGGATCCGCCCCTGAAAAGCACCGTGGCGTACGTACATGTATTTTGCATAACTGTACATTATAACACAGTCAGTGATTTACAAAATAAAATTTGTCCCGATCACAACATTGATTTTGTTGAAAAGACAATACCACACCTTGCGACTATTGTTCGAAGCGGCTCATTTGAATTTAGACGCGTGTAATGTTTTCTTGTGCGTTTGCTTTATATTATTTACACGCCTCCGACTAGAACGGCCCTTTGATAACAAACAAAGCACACAGACGTGCATTATTGTCAGGCAGGGTGAAAATATGTCACCATTTTTGTTTGCCATGTTTTTGAACGACCTTGAAGATTTTCTCAATGTATGCGGTATTGTAGATTTACAATCGGTTACATCTGACATGTTTCAACATCTAGATATATATGTTAAACTATTCTTGTTATTATACGCTGACGACACTATTCTCATGTCTGAGACAGAAACTGGCTACAAGATGCTCTAAATTATTTTCATCAATACTGTATTCAGTGGAAATTGGAAGTAAACGCATCAAAAACCAAAATTATGATTTTCAAAAAACGTAAATCATCAAAAAAGATAGCCTTTACATATAACGATAACACAATTGAAATTGTAGACCACTTTACATATTTGGGAAATGTTTTTTCACAAAACGGAACTTTTCATAAGACTAAGAAACATTTGATTGACCAAGCATCCAAAGCTCTTTTCGGCCTATTTAGAAAGATTAACAACTTGTCAACTCCAGTAGACTGTCAGCTTAAGTTATTTGATCAATGTATCACTCCAATTCTCTGCTATGCCTGTGAAATCTGGGGATTTGAAAACATTTCGGCTATAGAAACAATTCATTTGAAATTTTGTAAAACTGTTTTGGGGTAAAGAAATCCACACCAAATTTCATGGTTTATAGAGAACTCGGCAAATTTCCGCTTATTATTGACATTAAATGTAGAATTATTTCGTTTTGGGCAAAATTAGTTTCAGGGAAGCAGAGTAAATTATTGTTTCTTATGTATAAGTTATTATATACACAACATGAAGCAAATGTGACTCCATTTCCGATGGATTCAGAATGTTAAATCTATTTTAACTGAAAGAAATTGGAGTTCCTGGCGTATGGCTTTTAGCCAGAACGATGTTAATGCTATCTGGCTGAGCCACTACGCCAGGACTCAGCTTCAGAACCAGTTTTATTCAGTCATGGCTCACCAGGATCGATTCATCTTCACGTGGAATTACGTATAGAATCTTTAAAACAGAGTTTGGATTAGAAACATATTTAATTAATCTCACGGAAAGGTTAAGAAAAACATTGACCAGATTTCGAACTTGTAATCATAGACTGGCGGTCGAAACTGGTAGATGGACAGGTGTGCCGAGAGCAAGCAGGGTCTGCAACAAATGTGGCGCTGGTGCACTCGGTGACGAGTTTCATTTCCTTTTCGAGTGCCGCTTCTATGATGAAGTTCGAAAACGGTATATCAAGCCATTTTATTTTAGAAGACCAAATATTTAAAATTCGCACAGCTATTTGAGAAAAAATCTGGAAAGCAATTAAGAAATTTAGCTATTTTTATAAGAAATGCTTTATGGTTATAATGACTAGTGAGCTTATACATATGCATTTTGTATTTTTACCCATCGTTGTATTATGTAATCTATTGTATACCTCGTGTGTCACGTATGTGGCTTAGAGTGAATAAAATGTATTGTATTGTATTGTATTTAGTACAATGTAGTACAATGTAAGACACTTAACAACAATATGGCGAAGTCGGACTTCTTAAATGTGTAAATGTTGGAGACCTGTGCATCTGTGCAGTCTGATCAGTGTATGCACTGATTGCAAATATACTAGTAAAATTACTATACATTCATATAACCATATTTACAAGTGGTTATTTTAAAGAATATTTACATTGTTATCAAACGGCAATCGTACGACTGATTCAATGTGATATTTTTGAAAGTCGCTAAATATAACACAGTCAGTGATTTACACACTAAATTATGAGTTATGTTTATGGTAATATTGTTGTGTCAGTTTGTTGAACTATTACGCACATTTTACTGTGTTGCGTGGTGTAGCGATATAGTGCAACCTGTTGCAATTGCCTATAAATCGGGAAACAGGCCAGAATATGGTGAATAATTATCATGATTATTGTGTCGTAGATAATATGCATGTGACACAATACCAACACACTAAATACTAAAACATGTTTGGCCCAGTGTCACCATGATGCGATATGCCAGGAGCGGCGTATATTTTGGCACTATCATAATTATACCCCCCCCCCCGAAATGAGTTGTGGGGGGTATACTGGAGTCAGGTTGTCCGTCCGTGTGTGCATCCGTGCGTCCGTAAACTTAACATCAGAGAAATATTGTTATAACTTCTATTTCCTTCATCTAAAATGCTTAATATTTCGCACATGCATTCTTGTAAGGCTCTACTACCATGCTGTGCCAAATCCACGACCGTCCAACCCCCGCTGATCCCAAGGTGAAGGTCACATACTTAGTCTGTTTACAAAACTTAACATCAGAGAAATATTGTTATAACTTCTATTTCCTTCATCTAAAATGCTTAATATTTCACACATACATTCCTGTAATGCTCTACTACCATACTGTGCCAAATCCACGACCATCTAACCCCCGCTGATACCAAGGTCAAGGTCAAATACTTAATCTCTTTACAAAACTTAACATCAGAGACATATGTTATAACTTCTATTCCCTTCATCTAGAATGCTTAATATGTCACACTTGCATTCCTCTAAGGCTCTACTACCATGCTGTGCCAAATCCACGACCGTCTAACCCCCGCTGATCCCAAGGTCAAGGTCAAATACTTGGTCGCTTTACAAAACTTAACATCAGAGAAATAAGTTATAACTTCTATTTCCTTCATTGAAAATTTTTAATATTTCACTCGTCCATTCCTCTAAGGTTGTACTATCATGCTGTGACAGATCTACGACCGTCCAATCCCCTGCTGATCCCAAGGTCAATGTCACATACTTAGTCTCCACAAAACTTAATATCAGAGAAATATGTTATAACTTCTATTTCTTTCATCGAACATTATGCATGCATTCCTCTAAGGCTCTACTATCATGCTGTGACAAATTCCCGCTGATCTCGAGGTCAAGGTCACATACTTAGTCTCTTTACAAAACTTAACATCAGATAAATCGGTTATTACTTCTATTTCCTTGCTCGGGTCTGCTTCACATGTCACACACGCATTGCTCCAATGGACCTCTACCACCCTGTGACAAATTCACGTTCATGCCGCTCACGCTAAGCCCAGAGTCAAGGTCACAAGCCCACACTTGGAAAATTATATATATTTTAGGGGTACCTGGGCCCACGCGGGGGGTATTCCGTAAGCCTCGCTTACTGACCGATCTAGTTAATATACATCTGTGATACGCTTATTTTTCTGAAAAATTCCAAATCGTATGTTTATGTTGATTGTTGAAACATTCGACAGGCGAAACAGTAAATTAAACGAATTAAGCCCTGTGCCCATTTCTATTTGTTACATATGATATATATAATACTGATTCTGTGATGGTGTTATCTAACAATTACCAGTTGCATGGTTATTTAGTTTCAAATGTCAGGGCACAAGTCGTCCATCTATTATAAAAAATAATCAACAAAATCACTACGTGTTTCCTTGAAGGAAACCGAAAAAATAACTGTCTGAACCACTATGGAAACAACTATGCAATTCTGCTACGCGTATCCAGCATTAAAATGTTTGTGAGCCACAAATAGTAAAGCGTATAGTTATAAATAGGACAACGTCAACTTATTGCAATGACGCAACTATTTCAAGTGTCAAAATCCGACGTGACCTTGGTAAATTTAAGCGTAACTTTGCGACGTCATTTTAAGGCTTTCATGACGTTGTCATTAAGGCTGGTTTTTACAGAGCGCGGTCCATATGTATTACTCTGGTGTATAATTAATTTTATGAACTGTGAAATTCCTATTTTGCATATAGAACCGAACCATCATCGGACACAATCGGGTTGATTCTGTTAACGAGGACACGCTGTGACGTATCCAGGGTGTCCGATTATATCAGTGTCCCACTGTAACTCCTCCATATGAACAGTCCACTATATTTTTTGTAATCAGGAACAGATATATATCAATACAAATAAAATACAATAATTCCAGCACAAAAATATTTACACAATTCCCTAACATTTGATTGGCCCGTAGCAAGTCTCTGTCCAAAATTTATATCCTAGTAAACTCCCACGCCGAACTACTTTCCGTAACCGTGAGGCGCAGTTAAAATAATTCTTAAGAAAACGGAAAATAAACACATTTTCTTGATGAATTTATTTCAAATGCTGGAATTATAAGGAATGAATGGCCTTTTTGTGGAATTTATCGGGGATATAAACTTGGAAAATTCGCGGGAATACTGGACGAGGCCTTCCGGCCTTAAGTTTATACCCCGATAAATTCCACAAAAAGGCCATTCATTCCTATAGTAAAACCTCAATCAACCATATATGCCAGAAATCCACCAGCACTGTAGATCCAGGGGGCCGTTTCACTAAACTTCGTACGACTAAAATGTTCGTAAGTGCAAATTTAGGATCGTCTGGAAATTTCAATTGATGTATTTACATTTATTGAGCATAGGCTGCATATGCAGCCTATGCTGAATGAATGTAAATCCAATAATTGTTTACAAGAAAACAGTGTTATTATGAAATTTACAGACTATCATAATTCTGCACTTACGAACATTTTAGTCGTACGAAGTTTAGTGAAACGGGCCCCAGAAGTCCAACAACACTGTAGATCCAGATGAGCCGGCTGGTAACGAGCTGTCTCGTCAGGATCTGCAGCATTTGTCACTATTATTCACCTTAAAAATCCACATTTCGTCATTAATGGAATAGTCCAAAAAATAATATGAAAATGTCAATGTATGATATCCAGTTTTAAAAGGGTCAAACACTGAGTGATGTCTTCTCGTTATCCGGTTGAGAGAGCTTCTGCAGTGCAAGTACTTTAGCTCACCTCCGTTACCCTTACAAATACTGACGTATATAAGTAAAGACGGTGCGCTGCACACTTTAACTCCTGTTTTAACCCGCGATAAATCCCCATGCACGTGTTGCGTGTCTGACAGCACAACGACCAACGATTCACTCCCTGACTGGCGATAGATACAAACACTACACCGCTGGTGGATTGATATACTCACGGTCGGAGTATTGGGTCGCAAGCAAACAAACGTTACCGTGGATTGGGACAGATCTACTACAACAGACTGCTGGTCATATTAACCCTTAGCCTGCTGAATGAAATGTTGTCTTCTGCTGTTTATGTTTTATTTTCGATTTTTCTCATCAAAAACATGCTTTGACAGCACTTTAGAATCATTTCCATTATCATTTCCATTGGAAATGATTCTAAAGTGCTGTCAAAGCATGTTTTATTGAGAAACAGGGCACAAAATAAAGCAACAGCAGCCGACAGTTTTCGCGATCAGCAGGCTAAGGGTTAAGATTAGAACACACAAATAGTTTTACTATATAATTTAACCGAATCCATGCAGCCAGTCTGTACTGGTTCTGCATGAATTAAACAATAGGTTCACTTACTAATAAGCAAGAAATATCCGACCTCGTCATGTCCCCCAATATTGTTTACATTATTTTTGGCCTGGGAAACTCTTTTTACATCACGTGACCAACATGTTCAGTATTTTCTTTTAAATGCTACTAATATGCTGAAATCTGGTGTTAAAAGCACCCCAAAAATGTTCCTCAAGTGAAACTGGGTAGTAATGGATCAAGATTTGCAAGCAAATACCGGACTACTTTTAGTATTCTCTAACCTTTAGATCGACACGAATATTCATACATCACCGCCTGCGCTAATCTTGCCAATATTTGTCAAGTTTTTTTTATCTCAGATACTTGGATATTGTGCTTGCGATCAAGCAGCTTGATTGGCTGGGACTGAGCTGTGCTACAGCTCAGTCTCAGCCAATCAAACTACTTGATTGTGAGTTGAGATTGCTAATGGTCAGAAACGATGACATCTGAGCAATTAGTAACGCAGGCATTTTCGTGTAACCAGACAGAATATATGTCGTTGTGACTGAAGAAATGGGGCCTATGTGTTTTTTGAGATCAGTGCAGATCCAGATCAGCCTGTGCATCCGCACAGTCTGATCAGGATCTGCACGGTTCGCCATTCCATCAATGAAATACCAGTCACGTTTCTAACAAGCAATATAGATTGTTATCATGCTACGGAAGAGTGGTATTTGATCAGGAGCTACACTGGTCACAAATCCCATAAGCCCCATTTATCCAGTCACAGCCACATATGTATTATATACATGTACATCATTGCCGTATCACAATAAAATATGAGCCATGCTCTGGAATTTCTTATCGCATCGCAGTTTTTCGCCGATGTTGATTTAGAAATCAGCCATAATCTCCGTAAATACGTTGAAAATTTACCACACAAACAGTTCTGATGTAACTCTAAATCCAATAATTGAAATTTCCAGACGATCATTTCGAAGTGAAACGGGTAAACTAAAATGTTCGTAAGTGCAAATTTAGAATCATCTTGAAAGATCAATTGATGGATTTACAAGTATTGAGCATAGGCTGCATATGCAGCCTATGCTCAATACATGTAAATCCAACAATTGTTTACAAGAAAACATTGTTAAAGTGAATTTTACAGACTATTATAATTTTGCACTTACGAACATTTTAGTCGTACGAAGTTTAGTGAAAAGGGGCCCCAGATCTGTAACTACCATAGTAACAATGCGCCAAGTTCACATTTCCACTTGCCTGTTTCCACAACTGTGCAGCACGTGTACATTTGTAGTTTGACCACATCTCTAAAGTATGGAACTCCAAATCTACATAAACTCAAATAATTAATGCTATCTCAAATTAATTAGAGCTAGCTTCAATTATTTAGAGCTGGCTCGAATTGATTTATAGCTAGCAATAATATAGTTGGAGCTAGTTCCAATTCATTTGGAGAGCTCTATAATTCAGTTGGAGATATCTCTAAATCAATTCGAGCTAGCTATAAAAGCCCGTCTAATGCATACTCTCTCACGAAATGAATTAGAGCTCGCTCCAAATGTTTTAGAGAGCTTTTCAAATGCAATTGGAGCTAGCACCAAATTAATTAGCTAGAGCTAGCTTCAAAGTATTTAGAGCTAGCTCAAATTGATTTTAAGAGGGCATTAAATATATGTCTTTTTGAACTCTCTCCAAATAATTTAGCTAGTTAATTCATTTCACGCTATTTATATTGCATGTGAAGAGCTCTCTAAATCATGTGCAGCTAACTCCAATTCATTTGGAGAGTTCTCTAATTCATTTGGAGCTAGCTCTAATTCATTGCTAGCTAGCTTAAATTCATTTGAAAAGCTCTCCACTTCATTTGGAGCTATCTCTAAATAGATTCGAGCTAGCTCTAAAATCCCGTATAATTCATGCTTTCTCTAAATCCTTTTGAGCTAGCTCCAAATGATTTGGAGAGCTCTTCAAATAAATTGAAGCTAGCTCCAACTAATTTAGAGCTAGCTCGGTTTGCTTTAGAACCTGCTCCAAATGAATTAGAGAGCTCTCCAAATGGATTGGTGAATGTTCCAAAAGAATTACAGCTAGCCCCAAATGATTTAGAGCTAGCTCGATTTGATTTATAATTCGTCCAAAATGAATTAGAGAGCTCACCAAATGAATTATAGCTAGCTGTAAATCAATTCGAGTTGGCTACAAATGTTTACAGCTAGCTCCAAATCAACTGTAGAGCTCTTCTAATCTAGTTATAATAATAATTGAGCCACGTCACGCGAAAACCTGTATTCGGGAAATTTTTGGTCAATATGACATTTTCTTGCTATGCCAATGGTATTTGTATGATGAATTGAACGCTTTTTATTTGATCATGCTATCTGCAATATTCAGTAAGATATTATAGTTTATACAACACCACTAGGTCGTTTGAGCAAAAGAGACGTCACGTAAAAGCCACGTCAAGCGACGTTATATGACGTTACAGTATCTACCGTTACACATAGAGTATACGGCAACATTTGTAACAACAGTTTGAAAGTTGACATAATCGAACTAGAAGCACGTTTGACATTGAATAATGAATGTAAAGACGGATGAGCTTGAGTCTTTTGGTACCACATGAATGTGCAAAGCGAAACAGTCAAACCGGCAAGTTCATGTACCAGCAAGTATGAGCGTGCGCGTGTACGCGAATTAGGTATGCTGATTTCTTCTTTTTGACGTGTTTACTAAGCGTTTTAACAATTTATAATTGTAGAAAACCACGGAAGTATATTGATTAACTGATTGGTTGACCGTATAGTTCAACATATACGACCGTTTAGTTCAACATATACGACCGTTTAGTTCAACATATACGACCGTTTAGTTCAACATATACAAATGGAAATACACATACATACGGGGAGAACAATACGTTCAACATTAAATTACATTAAAACTAGAGCACAGTCGATGGCGCGCCATTGCAATATACCCACGTTTCCCAAATGCGAAGTTGAAAAGGGGGAGATAATTCATGACCTGGGGTCGAATCAAAAATCGAAATTCAATGCGCATCTACTCACCATAAGGAAGGCACACACCAAGTGGGTGGAGTAATGGGATTTTTTTTAATAGGCATTTGTGTTGGTGTCATATGTCCCGAGTCTTCCACCTGTGCACTCGCCTAGTGGGAGACCACCTTCAAGGGTAGCGCGTGGAAGTCTAATAACAAGACCCCAAGTCAAGAGATCCTTGATAATCGCCGAACAATATTAGAAGTTCATTACTCTAATGTCCCCAACATGTTGCCTTGAAATATAATCCCACATTTATTGTCTAGTTCTTGATTGTTTGTATTTGTATTGCATTTGTCATGACTTGACAGATTGTCACTAACGGTCCAGGATACTAATGTCATGTTGGGTGTTGCCTTGAAATATCATCTATTTCTTAACATGACATACATGTTAGCGTGCATTCTGATTGATGCTTTTCATATTCAGATAATAGAAACGTCTAATGTTCTCGACATCGTCCCGCGTATACAGCTGTACTTGGACCACCTGAAAAAACCAGACCTCTGCAATAAATGCACGATCGGCGACCAAATTCTGTCGGTAATCGAGAAAGGATTCCCCATGCAGTGATTGACTGGCGAACATCGTATGTTCTGATCAGACGGTGCATATGCACAGATGGCACTTATATGTGGCTATACTAGTCGTAACATCCATGGCTTTGTTTTTTTTTTGCAGGAGATATTCTTTTCTTAAAATCGGTAAAGGTTGCTCTAAATTGTAATTGTATACATTATATTAGAAAGAAATAATTGAGCAATAGACTGAAAATTCGCGTCGAGTTAACCAGATCTGAAACATATAGTTGTGCGGGAAACTGGGCCCAGGCTACATCGGTCTACAAATATGCTGCTGACGATCTGTATGTAAATAAAAAATGTAGCTTACATAGTTTTCATCTGTAAATGGTGGTCGATAGCAGTTAATGCCCGATTATAGATATATTTGGGAATGTATCTTACACTGAACAAAGGTTCAAATACAATTTAAACGAATTTATAACGCTCACATTGGTAAAATGCATTAGTATAATAAAAACACCGAGGTGCGTTGTTGTTCTGTTCGTTAGATAACTTTAACACCACGGAACAAACCTAACATGGCGGTCTGACAAACGTCGATAATTGGAAATCTCGGCTGAAATTACGTCAGCTACGTTCACGACGTCATATCTTGTGACGTCGTCAGACTCCCGAAAACAGGTTCATATAATGCTCTCTACAAATCAATTTAAGCTCTGTAAATGAATTGGAACTACTGTCTGTTCCACGTATTGCTGCTGACGAACATTTGGCCATTAAACACATTAAATCTAAAAAATATTTAAAAGTAAGTACTTTCACACAAAAAAACTTATTTGATGAAATTCCATAAAATATTGATTTTATTGCGAAAAAAAATTAATACGATTTTCCTATGGGAATTTAACATAGGGAGTAAATTTCCAAAACTTTTCTTGTTTTGAAGGATCAAAAAACGAAAAATGTTGGAAATTGATGAAAATCGGTCCGCAAATAAAAAAAAATATTTAAAAAAATTCCCATAGGAAAATCGTTTTTTCGCAATAAAATAAATGTTTGATGGAATTTAATCAAAAAAATTTTTTTTGGGGAGGATGACTTTTTTGTTATTGATACAAAAGTACTAACTTTTAAATATTTATTAGATTTAATGTGTTTAATAGCGCTAAAAGTTCGTCGGCAGCAAAACGTGGAACAGACAGTAGCTCCAAATGTAGTATAGCTAGCTCTAAATATTTAAAGCTAGCATCATCAATAATTTGAGTTTCTGTAGATTTGGCTTTCCATACAAAAGCCGCTCATAAAAGCATGCACCTATATGTGCATCCAGCATACATTATACATCCATACTCAGCACCTGTTTGTCTTATATTACAAAGAGGAAGGTGCGGTAAGGCCCTGAAATCGCATCTGGTTTTGCCCAAATTTAATTTTCTAAAAAATATATAAATTTTACCCGTTTTGTTAAATACAACGTCTCATCTCTTTAAAAAATATAATTTTGATCAGTTTACAGAGAATAAATAGTAATGTCCATTAACATTTTAAGGAAACACGGTTATCGCCCCTGATATCATTGTGGAAATTTACGTCGGATATAAAATGTATAATAATGCCAATCAATACGTGGGGTAATGGTGAATGAATGTTTAATTTGCCAGAAAATGTCTCGGATGATGTCTCTGATATAAAGAACAGAGTGTGCCTACTGATTGGACATGTACCTTTAAAGTCCAGAAAATGTGGCAAGAATGAGATTTTCGAAATTTCACATAGCAGTTTGTACTTGTTTACACACTCCTTTAGGTGTTTGTTAACATGCTTTTCAAATAGTCATGGTAGTGAACATAACCTATGAAAAATAACACAGAAGTGTAGTGCGTCTTATTTTCATGTTAATTTCAACTAAAAATAGTTTCTTCCATTAATATTCGATCAGATGTTTTGCTATCCGTATCCGGATCTGGATCCTGTAATGCTAAGACTATATTATTCATACAAAAACGGATATGGAAAGTGTATTCAGTTTTTCTCGCCCATTAGATAAGGATATCCGTATAGTCACGCGAGGGCTGAATGGTGATGACATAAATCGCATAAATTCAGCGAATACAAATTTGGGTATTATTCTGGGTCAGATAAATATGTTGAGACTCGCAAATATGTTCTATATAGGGGAGAGAAAAAATATTCATCATATGCACTGGTGTGAGAGAAGAATATTCCACCCTCGTGATCAGAATATGTCGTCAGAAACTCGGCAAAGCATCTGACGACATATTCTGACATTCGGGTGGAATATCCTTGCCCCACACCAGTGCATATGATGGATACTCTTAATATAAACTCACTGATCCTGGAGGAAACCCTGTTCTCGGTCACGTAGATATTACTGATGAGTTTGCATTTAGGGGTGGCATGATTCCAGCATAAATATCGACTTCTGTGCTTATATGTAGGACATTCTAAGATGTATTAATTAGTATGTGGGCATATTGCGTCGCTCTTGAGGTTCCTTACGTCCTTCCGTCCGTACGGCCGTCCGTGTACATTTACGTCGAAACTTTTATAAGAGTTATTCTAACATGTAATATCGTCAACATTACGATACAACAGTACTTCAATACTTGGACACTTGAATCACCTGAACATTTGTCACACACCCGCGCCACTATTAACACGACCTTCACATTTGTCACCTTCAAACTATCACTGAAACACTTACTGACTTAGCCATTGATTGTGTTACGTCGAAAATTTTGTAAGAGTTTCGCCAACATGTAATATCTGGACAGTTCCTTCACCTGAACATGTGTGATGCAATCACATCACCAATGACATGACATGTGTGACCATCGAAATTTGTGTAAACTAAAAAAATCATTTTTGACACACAAACCAAAGAACTTTTGTTATGGCCTTATACATATATATCGTTTATATATGAGCCGCGTCGCGAGAAATTCTTGGTCAAATTAACAAAATGGTTACCTATAAAGAATACTTTGTGCCTACTGAGTGGGCATGTACCTTTAAATACATTAAAACTAGTACACAGTCGATGGCGCGCCATATAATGTAATTGAATGTAATATGTAAGACGAATAGGCAAATATTGTTTTTCTGACATCACGCTTATTCAAATTAAAAGAAAATATGGGTTGGGTTTGTCGGCCGAATACAGTCGATTAGGTATTTTTCATGTCGGCTGTACTCGGTCACCTGCATGTTTGCTGTCTATGTCACGCTAACCTTCATTTGAATGTGACAAGCCTTAACTTACAATATCGGTAATCCAATATGTAGACACACTAAGATTAATCTGCATTCATTTATACAACAATGTGTTAAGTACATATCATATGCATATTGCATCATATTTATGCAAGTCTTGGTTTACAGATGTTGTTCTATGGAAAACGATTTAATTGGTATTGACAATACCCTCGGCACTGTTTGTCACAAACTCACGAGGAAATGAACTTTCCGACCATGCGCAATAAAAGATATCAACTTAAGTTTAAACGTGTTTACTGATGGGGGGGGGGGGGCGGTTAGTGCCGACGGCCGGTCAGACCCGACCCCGCTCTAACATGTTTGCAGACATTTGTTACTATACCGCAAAATCAGCTTGGTTTGTTTTGTTTTGGGAGTGTTACGGTAGCATTTTGTCTTTTGGAGAGTCAACTCGCCTTGCAGTGAGCGAGTATCGTAGCCTATTGTTCTGAAACAAGCAACTGAACTTCGAAGTCAGAGTGCAAATCTCAGCGGAAATTACGTCAGCTAAGTTAATGACGTCATATCTTGTGACGTCGCCATACTCCCGAATACAGGTTTTCTCGCGACGCGGCTCATATATATACCAAGTTTCAGGTCTGTAGATATTATGGTTTAAAAGTTTTACGAGTTACAAGACAAAATAAGTCGAAAAGGGGGCGATAATTTATGACCCCGGGGTCGAATAAAACATCAAAATAAACTGTGCGCATCTACTCACCATAATGAAGCTACATACCAAGTTTCAGGTGTGTAACTAGTACGGTTTAAAAAATGTACGACTTACAAGGTTGGTGACGGGCGGGACGGATGGACGGACGGACCGGACGGACGGACAAGGGTAAAACTAAATTCCCCCTCCATTATCGTGGCGGGGCATAATAATAAGTGCACTAGGGTGATATTACTTGAAGGAGCAGGCTAAGTCACTAAAGGTGCCCCATATCTTAAATTAAAACACAATTGATTTCATGTTTAATGTTTCTATAGTAGATTGGTGCAATAGGACAGTAGACAATGTTTTGTAAAAATTCCGAAAATATTTTAAAGGAAATCGGCAAGACCATTTACTTCCATTATAATACATCATTAGCATACATTACCCAAACATCCAGTTTTAGCAAATCCGATTTTATTAATGTAATTTAAACTTTATTGGGTCGCGAAAAGATCCGCTAATTTATCGATTGTGTGTATTTTGTGATCTGACAGCACTATTTATAACTTCCCAAAAATATAAACGACACAATAGCAATAGCAAACATTCATAATGATAAATATCAAATATTTGTTAACTGTTGACCATTATTATAGGAATTAATGGCCTTTTTGTGGAATTTATCGGGGTATAAACTTAGAAAAGTTACTTTCGCAATTGGCAATAAAAATAAACAATTGGCGATACAACATTACAATTTTTGAAGAAAAAAAAAATATATATTTTTTAGAAAATTGTAATTTTTTATCGCCAATTGTTTATTTTTATCCTATTGATTATAATAGGAATGAATGGCCTTTTTGTGGAAATTATCGGGGTATCGAAGGCCTCGTCCAGTATTCCCGCGACTTTTCCAAGTTTATATCCCCGATAAAATCCACAAAAAGGCCATTCATTCCTTATAATTCCAGCATTTTAAATAAATTCATCAAGAAAATGTGTTTATTTTCCGTTTTCTTAAGAATTATTTTAACTGCGCCTGACGGTTACGGAAAGTAGTTCGGCATGGGAGTTTACTGGGATATAAATTTTGCGAACAGTGCAGATCCTGATCATACTGTGCGGACGCACAGGCTGATCTGGATCTGCACTGGTCGCAAAACCCATAAGCCCCATTTTTCCAGTAACAGCCACAAATAACACAGTTAATTAATCACACAGTTAGTAATTTATCACGCTATATCTAGAGGTAGCAGAAGGGCTCAAACAAGTTCTGCAGTGCTCCAGCTTAGATTGTTTTGGATGTTGCACCTGCGCATGGAGATTGTGGCGTTTTGAAATATGCCAGATGGCCGCCAACTGAAACAGAGAGTATAATCACTCTATCGCTTATATCTCAGATAGTAAGTCATTTAAATTTCCAACATTTTTGCGTTATGTACCGTAATATGGTTTCCTGGTTTAATAATGACTGGTATGTGTGTTTCCAATTCATTATAGCAGTAAATGCAAAAAAATGAATAAAAATAATTATTCAAAATGGCCGCGAAAATGGCCGGTATTGTATATGTTTGTTGTAGAACATCCATCGCAGCACAAATCGGAAGTAATCACTTATTTTTCCCGAAATGCATTATTTCATATAGAACTAACGACTGCAAATATTTGATGATTAAAAATATGCAGAATTATTATACTGAATTTATTACATTATCACAGCCAAAATGGCTGTGATAATGTAATAAATTCAGTATAATAAAAATTAATTAATTTATCCTTAAATTGAAAATTTCTCCCTCAAAGTGTACTTAACAGGAAAAGTATGCTTTGCAATTTTGGTGAAGTAAGCTACAGATCTTGGAGTGCACATCATCACCTGTGTCTCATTAGTACAGCACATGATGCATTACTGCATGTTATAATAATTTCCATCTTTGATGGGAAAGTAAGCATGATATATGCTTTCAATAATGACAACACCTGAACGTATAAACTAAATAATTATGCTTTCTGATATACACAGTTTGTCTGACTGTGTTCACAATTTATTGTTTTTATTATCATAACTCACGTCTTTAGATTAGCTACAACAATTCGCCTCCGATATGTTAGCTACGCGAGAGGTATGGAGCGGGGTAGCAGTTTCGTTTCTAGTATTTAGATATGATTTGAATTTCACTCCAAAAGTCGTGTAAATTGTACCCATCATATAGAGAATACCAGGTTAGTGTATTTTGATATCAAGTTTATCAGGCAAGGCTAGGAAACGCGTAGGAATTCCGAGGCTTGCCGAGGAATTCCTACCGTTTCCGAGCCGAGCCTGATAAACTTGATATCAAAATACACTAGCCTGGTATTATATTTATCAGGTAACGTTTTATGCTCGAAAATGACATTAGATGACGTCGTATTCTATGGACAGAACGCGGACTTGTTTACGTTGCGTCATTACATTGACGTCATTCGGTAACGTCACGTGACGTCATCCGACCAATGGAACGTCAGTTTTCACTTCGTTGTAACCCGGATGTTTGTATCAGGTCATTGCCTGATACAACAATATGTTATCAGTCAGTACGTATTCGGTCAATGCAGGGCAGGTTACCTGATAAATACTTGTATCGATATGTGGATATTTCCAAAGGGATATTCAATTTAGTTAAAACACAACTGCATAACAAACAGTCACATATTTTATTGTCTCCCGTGCATCATTCGGATTCGTAATCTACATGCACGGGAGACAGGAGTACTCCAGTAGCCTATTTCACCAACATTGCAAAGTATACTGTTCTAGCAAAGTATACTTTGAGGGAGAAATTTTCAATTTTAAGATAAATTTATTAATTTTTATTATACTGAATTTATTTCATTATCACAGCCATTTTGGCTGTGATAATGTAATACAT
Organism: Conchocele bisecta; assembly: GCA_029237695.1. Taxonomy (NCBI): domain Eukaryota; kingdom Metazoa; phylum Mollusca; class Bivalvia; order Lucinida; family Thyasiridae; genus Conchocele; species Conchocele bisecta. The sequence goes on along the minus strand of CM055269.1, from coordinate 27,120,379 downwards.
TCAGTATAATAATTCTGCATACTTGTAATCATCAAATATATGCAGTCGTTAGTTCTATATGAAATAATGCATTTCAGGAAAAATAAATGATTACTCCCTCAAAGTATACTTTGCTAGATAAGTATACTTTGCAAGTTTGATGAAATCGGCTACAGAACACGAAACACCGTGACCCATTTGGCAAACGCAACTTCGTACCATAAATATGTTTGTACGAGGAAATTTTACAATTTTAATTAATGTATTAATGCGATTATCTAATGCTACCATTAAATACCTACATGTAATTAACCCTTTCAACCCTAAGGAACTGGAATGGACTGTGATATGCTAATGTTCCGACCAATCCAATGGTCACAAAATGATTTTCAGATTCGTCCATTTATGAAAAGGGGGTGTTTTTGTTGTCAAAATATTAAAATTACTTTCAGAAAGTGCAGATCCTGATGAGACGGCTCGTTACGAGCCGGCTCATCTGGATCTGCACTTTTTGAATAAACCGATATAGCGGGATTTCGTGTTCAAAGGGTTAAACCTGAACACATCTATTTCTCAAATTCAGCTGCTAATTTCAACTTTGCTGAACAGTTTAATTTGGAACTTACGAATATTTTAGTCGTATGAAGTTTAGTGAAACGGGCCTTGTAGCCGATTTCACCAAAATTGCTAAGAAAAAACTTTTCTATCTAAGTATACTTTGAGGAAGTAATCAAGTATTTTTCCCCAAATGAATTATTTCATATAGAACTAACGACTGCATATTTTTGATGATTAAAAACATGCAGAATTATTATACTGAATTTATTACATTATGATAATTATGATAATGTCATAAATTCAGTATAATAAAAAATAATAAATTTATCCTTAAATTGAAAATGTCTCCCTCAAAGTGTACTTAGCGAGATAAAGTATTGTATTTCAGTGGAGCCCATATCTAACCCTTTCAACCCTAAGGAACTGGAATGGACTGTGATGTGCTAATGTTCCGACAAATCCAATGGTCACAACATAATTTTCAGATTCGTCCATTTATGAAAAGGGGGTGTTTTTGTTCTAAGAAATATGAAAATTACTTGCAAAAAGTGTCGTTACGAACCGGCTCATCTGGATCTGCACTGTTTGAATAAACCGCTATAGCGGGCTTTCGGGTTCAAAGGGTTAAGGGTATGCTGATCCTTTATCTATACTTGTTACAAAGGCATTTGATCCTTGTTTATTGTGCATCCTACTATACAACAACACATACAGTAACGATCATAAATAATATTGAAGATTTCTCCCTCAAAGTGTACTTAGCAAGATAAGTATACTTTGCAACGTTGGTGAAATAGGCTACTGGGGGCCGTTTCACTAAACTTCGTACGACTAAAATGTTCGTAATGAACAATTATGATAGTCTGTAAATTTCACATTAACACTATTTTCTTGTAAACAATTATTGGATTTACATGTATTGAGCATAGGCTGCAGATGCAGCCTATGCTCAATAAATGTAAATCCATAAATTGTAATTTACAGACGATCTTAAATTTGCACTTACGAACATTTTAGTCGTAAGAAGTTTAGTGAAACGGGCCCCAGATGTCAGGCTTGGATCAGCTGGTGCTGAGGAGAGATGTACTCAAGTTTTCACAATATTTGATGAAGCCGGGTCCCAAGAATAGTATTTGGAGCCAGTGTGAGGGGATAAAAGTTACATGCTGTTGCAGTTGCATATTGTTGTATTTTTATTTTGATCACGACGATAGAAAGTCGAATTCTGCAAATATAACATTTCGTTTTTAGAGATTCACATATCTATAATTGTTACAGAGATAGTATCGCCTTGAATAAAATAGATATCATGTTAAATGTACATGCCCACGCAGTAGGCACAAACTGTTCTTTATAGGAATTAAATAAGTGTATAATTATGTCACTATTCCACCAGTTATAAAAATTACCAGTGCCCGCTATACAGATATAATCATTTACTAATATTTATTTTACTGATAGTGACGCGCATTGGTATCAGGCTATTTTCATATGCAAATGAGGCATGATATTTTTTAATTATTTATACTAATTAAATGCGTCACCTTAAAAAATAATATTTTCGACAGATTATCAAGTATGATCATTGCACATCAAAACATAAATACAGAGAATAAATAGTAATGTCCGTTAACATTTTAAGGAAACACGGTTATCGCCCCTGATATCAGTGTGTACATTTACGGCTAATATAAAATGCATACTAATGCCAATCAATACGTGGAATAACGGTGAATAAATGTTTATTTTGCCAGAAAATGTGTCAGATGATGTCTCTGATGTAAGTAACAGTTTGTGCCTACTGAGTGGGCATGTACCTTTAACGCAACAGATTTGTTTAACTCTGAAATAGATAAATACTTGAATAGATACCGCAATACAGCGGACTACGGAGCCCCGCAGGGGACATGGATATTTTTTATAATAATTCGTTCCCACGATATAAAAATTCGTTCCCTCGAATTAACAATTCGTTCCCACGATATAACAATTCTTTCCCACAAATTAACAATTCGTTCCCGTGGGAACGAATTGTTATTTCGTGGGAAAGAATTGTTATATTGAGGGAACGAATTGTTAATTCGTGGGAACAAACTGTTAAATTGAGGGAACGAATTGTTATTTCGTGGGAACGAAGTGTTATTTCGTGGGAACGAATTAATAAAAAAAAGAATCATACGTCCCCTGCGGGGCTCCGTAGAGTACCATACGCAACATTTATAAGACATTTGCCGATAGCTAAAACCTTCGGCATTCTTCTGTCGCCCTAATAAATACTGCCAGAATCGAACGCACTCACGGAAATTATTGCTATTTATTTGCAACATCGTTTTGTAATTAAGTGCAATTGCTGACAGCCGTTTATGCAATATTGACATAGTTGTATCCGTGCAAGTCGGTTAATGACGCTCACAGGTTGAAGTAACGGGCTAATGTCAATAAATGCATTAACCCTTTCAACACCACAGGCCTGTATAGTGGTACATGTATTGGCAAAAAGTGTAGATCCAGATGAGCCGGCTCGTGCTCGTGACGAGCCGGCTCATCAGGATCTGCACTTTTTGCAAGTAATTTTCATATTTTTGAGAACGAAAACACCCCCTTTTCATAAATGGACTAGTCTGCGAATCATTTTGTGACGGTTGAATTGGTTTCAATCAAAATCGATTCCAGTTACCTAGGGGTGAAAGAGTTAAATACACCTAAAAGTATCAGTAAGTGAAAAATAAACATTCATAAACAGAGAGTAAAAATATGCATTACCTTATTGTTTTTCTTACATGATACACTAATAGGTGTATTTAATGCATGGTCCGTTGCTTCAACCTGTGGTTACGCTAGCATACAGTACAATGCACCGGGCTGCACTGACGAAAATACAGCGAAACCTATGCTGTGCCTATGCTGTACGGTTTAAAGGTACATGCCCACTCAGTAGGCACAAAATGTTCTTTATAGGAATTAAATAAGTGTATACTTGTGTCACTATTCCACCAGTTTCAAAAATTGCGAGTGCCCGCTATACAGATATAATCATTTAGTAATATTTAGTTTACTGATAGTGACTGGCGGTACTATCAGGCTATTTTCATATGCAAATGAGGCATGATATTGTTTTAATTATTTATGCTAATTAAATGCGTCACACCTGTAAAAAAAATATATTTTCGACAGATTATAAAGTATGATCATTGCACATCGAAAAATAAATACAGAGAATAAATAGTAATGTCCGTTAACATTGAAGGAAACACGGTTATCGCCCCTGATATATGTGTGGAAATTTACGTCTGATATAAAATGTGTAATAATGCCAATCAATACGTGGGGTAATGGTGAATGAATGTTTGTTTTGCCAGAAAATGTCATATCTACAGAATATACAAAACTATCTGTCTCCCTTTAGTATAACCTACTGAGTAGGGCATGTACTTTTAAAGATGTTCGACCGTAATATAAGCACCACAATACATGCACAGGCATTCAGCAATTTCGGCTTTCATCGGTATGACTCTATATATATACCGATGAAAGCCGAAACACGCCGATTGCATGTGAATACATGTATGTGTGGTTCGCAATCATGAACATGCACGCCACGCTATTGGACATTAATTTGATTGAATGGTGTTTAACGGCCTATCATTTAAGTCATCTTAGGCCGGATTAACGGGGTCGACACACATAGTTCACGTGTGATGATGTAGGGGATCCCAAACTCAGAACTGAATATTTACAGAAGTCCATCACGCAGTCTTGCGCAGTCTGGTCGCGGTCTACACTGGGCATAAATACCGTGAGACTCATTTTGACAGTCCTTGTCGCAAGTGAAGGGGTCATGCTAAACCCCATTCTTCAACCCCCTCACTTGTATGCGACTGACAGCGGTCTACTAGCTGACGAAAATACGGCGATCAATGTTTATTTTTCACTTTGGGGGAAGGGGGTCAGTGCCTTTTGGAAGGGGGAATGTGACGCGAGATTGGCAATATGTTTTTTCTACAGTAAGCCATATTGGCATTCATTATCAAATAAACAGTGAACAAGAGTGTTTTATTTACTTCTTTGAGCCAATGTGTCAAAAGTTGTTATATCATAATTATAATTAGTCATATCCCATTGAAAAATGATAATCGAGAAAAATCGAAAAAACAGGAGTATTTGAGGGGAAAGAAAGATACTTTTTCGAGGGGGGAATGGGGCCTTATACCTCCCAATATTTTGGTGCAAGGGACGACACTGCTTGCTGCCGATCCTAACATAGTCCACAGTAATACGTGGTTGGCGTACAATGGGTTGGACTACGGTGATGCCATTGATATGGAACAGTAATACGTGGTTGGCGTACAATGGGTTGGACTACGGTGATGCCATTGATATGGAAAGGAAGCCAAGGTGCATGATCACGTGGTTACAACAACAACAACGTCGCCCACTCCAAAGTAAGTATTATTTTATATTTTCCTTAATATGCAACCAATTTTAATGAAATATGGCGCATCAAACGCGTCTTAGTGAGCTACATTTGGTGGTCTATGGAGTTTAGCACATACTTATGTCGTTTTTGTAAAGTATCGATTTCCGTGACAGCCAAATGCAGCTTAACAAGACGCGTTTGGTGCGCCATATTTCATCAAAATCCGTTACGTATTAAGGATACTTACTTTGAATCGGTACGTGTTGTTGTTGTTGTTGTTAGTACCACGTGATCATACACCTTGGAACATCGTAGAGACAATTATCACCGATTTCCAATTTCCCCAGGTACATGTTTACCCTGTTATATCTGACATCGCTGTTAAATGTACTTTAAACCCAACTGAATCAATCAATGTAACGATGCCCTGAATCAGCTAACTGTTCTATCGTAGTGGTGCAAGCAGAACTCATTGGCGGCAATAACGGTTACACAACCTGCAAATACATCTGTCTTTGTGACACAAATGTGAAGTTTAAATTGCGTTTGCGCGCCTATCTATTTCTGTAAATTGCATTGTGGGTCCCTAGATGCTCTCATATTATCACTTACAAGCCGGGAATATATCTGCCGTCCGTATTCGCCCATTTGACGGTGTTCTATATCATGTTCGTCCCAAGGAAGAGTCGCTACACATGTACAGTCGAACCCCTCTAAACCGGACATACATAAAAGTGAGTTATACTTAATTGTAATCCTGTTCATTGCCATTTACTAGTATCTCCGCTGAGTATGTATGTTCGTGATCGCAAAGCACACACGCGTCTATTGGAGCAGTTGTCTGTCTGTTTTACAGTGGAACCTCTCTAAACTGGACACCCTGGGGACACCGTCCACAGGGTGTCCAGTTTAGAGAGGTTCCATTGTACAACCAAACATGATTAGACAAATTAAACACATTGTATTGACATGCGGACATATTGGAAACATAATACACACAGTATACAAGTTCAGCTAAATTTCAATAACAGTAATGATTTACATTTCTTCTGTTACATTTCTTCTGTTATTATCCAAGCATATTTGCTTGGATATAGTCCTTATACGGTTTTTGAGACCTCACAGGATTTATGCAAATGAGTAATTGTCGACCAACGAACGTACTTCATGCTTCATGATTCTAGCTACGCCACGTGAGAGAGTTCCAAAGCGAGCGGTGCATTATGAACGTGTCACTCACATTTTTGGCCAGCTACATTTTTTTTCAGCTACAGTTATATTTTTAAAAACAGTTTGTGATTTTATAAAATATTAACTGTCGTGTTTCATAATAAATATTTTGTTAGGAAGGTTATATTTTTAGCGCAATGATCGACCGCTCCACATGTAATTTATACGTAGTTATACGCCATGAAAAATAGTTCTGATAGTGAGCTAACATTATATTGTGTAGTGTAATACATGTGTTGTTAATTTTTCTGTACGACATTTATATTACAAAATGTTTATCTGATTTAATATAATATAAACTGACATGTTTTAATTTGAATATATTATTTTTCACGCGCACTGATACAATTAACCTCGTGTCTCATGAAAAGTAGTTTCCGCCATTTTATGCCGACAAATTACAGAATCGTTTACATAGTCATAGGTCAATGGCTCGATAAAATCCAACATTGGACAGCGAAATGATGATGATTTAAAACAGAAACATTGTTTTTTGACAGTTACATACCGCATGCTTTAAATAATCATCTTGAGCCATCGATATTATTAATCAGTGTCCATTTTACTTAAAACATCAACTAATCTATAATGACGTTACACAGAAAATGCAGTACGATACACTTCACAAAGGAAACATTGTCTTAGAGTTTGAATAATTTTAGGTTCCGCCGAACGAACGAGTACGCCGAAATATATTTCCGTACAAATCCAAAAACCTATTTATTATATACCCGTTCAACAAAACATGCATCCTAATCATTAAATAATCCGATAGTGTGATGAAATGCGACTCTCTATTATTTTTGTTGAACAATCCGAGCGCCTGTGATGGCTTCAGTTTATGCAAATTGACAAGGTCATTTCGCGCACCTGAATCGATACAATAATTTACAGGGGTTGAAATTTCACTCGCCATGGCGAGTGCTTTTTGTGGAGGTCGAGTACTTTCTACAGGCACTCGCCCAGTTTGGCGAGTGAAAGATTAGGTCAGGATTATTTGTTTTTGGAAGAAATTGCCAATTAATTCCATCGATAACGGCCAACAAATGGTATTAATTCAGCGACCATTTGTTGTTTACAGTTTACGTCAATTTGCGGGAAGTAAGATTCAAGCAGTGTCTATGTACACGGTTACGGGTAGAATCTCTAGCGATTTTGAACACGGTCCATATCGGGCAAGTTTAATTCACGGATTATTTGTCGGCTTTACGCGGCCGGGCTAACACATAATAGGACTGCGAGTATAGACTAGTGTATACGCGGCCACATATATCGTCTCGTATACAGTTGGGTTAACGCGCATATCAGACGCCGAACATAACGGCTTGGGACGAAACGGTCGGCGCCGGGTCCGAAACCATTGAATTTAGTAATTAAGGCAGCACGCAGCGCATGCAAACATAGCCACTATAAATTAAACTAAATCTATGTCACTCAACGCTTATAGAAAATAAGAAGTGTGCAAGCCTCTGAGCAAATTCGCTGCTATTTGTTTGTTTATGTTCATTTAATACTTAAAATATAAATAACAATAATAGTGAATATGTCTCATACGTGTTGGTAATGATCATATGTAAAAGCTTTTTTTTTATAAATAAGATGCAACATTACAAAAACTGGAAATAGCAATTTATTTTTAAAAAAACTGGGCGAGTAACTTTTTGACCTGGGCAAGTACTTTTTTTTTATTTTCTACCTACCTTGGTTCAACCTTGGTTGAAGGCCGTTTCTTGTAAGCTAGGCTTGTACTGGCCTATTTTAGCGACGTCAAATTGGATAATTGTCTTTGAAACTGGGGGGAGAGGCAACTAAATCATGGTTAAAATGTCTGTACAATATTTTCACGTGTTGAATTTGCTGGGTCTCTTCTTCCAGGCGGAGTTGAGTGAACTTTTGAAACTATTTAGTGTGTTCGAATTTACACAATCACTAGGGAGTGCATTCCAGTCTGTGACGACTCTTTGAGAGAATACTTTTTGTCGCAACTGCGAAGGATTTCAGGACTTTCAGTCCTTTGATATACAATGTTCTAAGGGTCATGGAGGAATGAATATCTAATATAGAAGTGGTATGGCAAATGCAAGATGGCCGCCGGTGTCGATATTGGTAAAATATTGCTGACAGCTATATTGAAAAAAGTGGCCGACAATATATAAGTGTAGCTAAATAGCGATAAAAGTAATGATTTAAATTTCTTCTGTTATATTCAAGTTTCTAATGTTCATGGAGGAATGAATATCTAATACAGAAGCTTTATCTAAAATTCAAGACGGCCGCCGGTTGCCATATTGGTAAACATTGCTGACAATATATGTATTTAATAAATTAATGTTGTAATGTGACCCTCCTCTTTGATATAGAATTGCATGTGTCATAGAGCACTGAATAACATAATTAGTAAGTTGTATCTCGAATTCAAGATGGTCGCCATCAGCCAATTTTCAATTAAATTCGAGTTCGCTAACTGTTTGTCGTATATGCTATTATAAACATCTATTCACTATGTAGACTTGAAATAAATGACCTGATGTATATAATAACATATGTAAACAAAACTGAATCTCAAATCCAAGACGGCTGCCATCAATCATTCGGAAACAGATTAGGCATGTATATGTAGAAACACATAAAAATAAAATAATAAATATTTACAGTTTGTACATGTACTGTTTGGATCCGGTTGATTCCACAAACTATTTTGTTTCAGGCAGTTTTCGCTGTTAGAATGTATTCATGCACCATTCGAAAGTAGCACACAAAATTTACAACTTAGTAAAAGTTATGAAAATAAAATATAGGCACTTGTAATGCAAAGGGCCTTTGATGAAATGAAAAGGGACTGCCTCCTGCACATACAGCTTAAAGCATTTGGCACTGACACTGTGAATGCTAACTTTAACAAAAGTGTTACTGTCAGCAGTACAGATCAACAGACGACCGGAATGAATGACCAAAAACTGTACACTGCGCCGTCCAGCAATATGTGTATACCGTATAATAATAATAAAATATGCATATACCAATCACATATAATCTTGTAATGTATGTGAAGATTGTAGCGTCATTGTAGCAAAGTTTAAACTCAGTCCACGATATGTGGCCATGTTTCTATTATCAGGGTATAGTGTTATAGTCACCATTATACATAGTAGCGGATGAATCGTATCTCGCTGTAGCTAGACTAATTATAAAAGAACGTAAAGTTGACCATTATACCGTGATGTATGCCAACCATTATGTATTTGCGCACTGAATTTATTTTCATCTCGTATTAGTTTTATTATATCATGCAGTGTGTGCAATATATACATTTACATGCATTATTCCTGTTTCCATAATATATGTTCTCTACAACACAATTCACGCGAGTGACTACTTAGCTTCCAAGATCACATTATATTGCGATATGCATACATGTATAAGTCGCTCAAACACCATATTGTATAAATCCGGTTATTTAGTGAGCCTAACAAAACTGTGCACAACATGTTTGTAACTGTTCTGCTTGCTCGTAAAATAAAACACGTGCTGCATAAAATGAGCCACTCTCAAACAAAATATATATTCACATACACAATAGTGATTTTGCCATGTGCTGCACTATGTAATGCAGAGGATATGCATATAATAGGCACTTCAAGACACACGAATCTCCTACTCGCACGTCCTGACCATAGTTCTCCATCCATATGACTGTTTTATTTATCTCTGCACATGATCTCAACCCAACTATCACACCTATCCCCATAAATTACATACATTATTTGAAAATACCCGACTCTTTTACATCTGTAATTCACATAATATCCCTTTACAAAAGTGCATTAATTCCGTTAGCCTGGGCCCGGTTGCTCAAAACATCCGTTAGCTTAACGGACTGTTAAATCCTTAACTGAATGGTTAAAATCTCTGTTTTAACAGAGATTTTAACCATTCAGTTAAGGATTTAACAGTCAGTTAAGCTAACTGATGTTTTGAACAACCGGGCCCTGGTCACTTGCATGCACTCAATAATTTAATCCACGACTTTCACAAATCCAACATACACTGTGTATCTGTATCTCATGCATGCAATACATATAATTATAATGCTCATTCTAAAATAACTTTGTTTTAATGATTGATGCACACCGTTCATCTGATCAGTTATTTGTATGTCACTCATTTGAAAAAATGCATCATGTATCTGAAATACAAAGCATTGTACATATAAAGGAAACAGAATATGCACATGGAATATATTTTCCAAATTATTATGCATGAAAAATGTCATCCACTAGGTTTTGTTAATTCGGTGATTCTGTTCCATATCTGTTCTCAATTTTCATTTTGCATTCCGCTCTTTTTCTTATAATATGTAGTTAAAATTAGTTTCAGCATAAATTCTGGGATATTATTTTTAATGCATTTCAGTTGTAAAAATTATTCAAGAAATTAGTTTATAGCATTCAACATAGCTAGAAAACCTGTATCATAATAGTGCAAACGACACACATTTAGCGAGCTATGAATTGGCCATTTATTTCAAAATGACGGACAACAGCCATCTTGGATTTGTACTAAACCTTCCATATTTTGAAATTTATTCTTCTATGACCCTTGAAAGAAATTTGAATTATAACTTTTAAATGAAATTTTGTAAACTTACATATTATCCGCCACTTTTTTCTTAAATTTGTGATAAAACTGCATACAATAGATACAACAAAGTCATAGAAAAAATATAGCTTCCATTAACATTTAGCTAAACGTATACATCGTCGGCTATGTTTTCCAATATAGCCGATGGCGTTCATCTTGAATATAAGATACAACTTCCATATTCTGAAAGTCATTCTTCCATTACTATTAGAAACTTGCATAGAACAGAAAACAATTAATCAATCTTGAATTGAAATTTAGCTAAACGACTATTTACTTTCGGCCACATTTTCCAATATGGTCGTCGGCGACCATCTTGGATTTGAGATACGACTTCTATATGTATTAATAATTCCGCCATGACTCTTAGAAGCTTGCATACAACAGATAAATTTGAATCTTAACTTAAAATGGAATTTAGCTAAGCTTACATATGATCGGCTATTTTTTCCCAATATGGCCGTCGGTGGCCATCTTAACAATGAGATATAGCGTGTGTCCTTGGATACAAATGTTTTTATGGTCCTTAGGTACTTCCATACCAAAGGGGACCTTTGCATCATGACTTGAAGTCAATAGCCAAATAACAAGCACTAAAA